>VXAC01006422.1:158847-181903 GCA_013399225.1 Rhipidura dahli | reverse complement strand
GGCGGGGCCGCTCTGCGCCGGGACCGGGCCGGCCGGAGCGGGGGTGGACGCGGGGTGCGCGCCCGACCGACTTCCCACGGTCGCCCGGTTGTCTTCGCAGGTGCATTCCAGGGAATGCCGCTTACTTGGGTTCAAATGTACGGCCAGTTTGGTTTTGCTCTCCCCCGCCACCCCAGGGGAAAAAGAAAAAATAAAAAAAAATAATTGAAAAGAGGCGCACCTAGCTCGGGAAGAGCCTGGTTTCGTGGCTGCGGATGCGGGAACTGAGCGCAGCGGAGCAGCGCTGGCAGAGGCAGGGGGCCGTGGGCTGGGGTGCTGCGCGGCGCGGGGAGGTGCGCGGGGGCTGCCCCGGGCGCCGGCGCCCGGCGGGATGGCTCGGGCTGTGCTGGAAGAAAGGAGGGGGACAGGGGCTCAGGGCTGCAAACGAAACTCCCGGCTTGAGGCAGGTGTGAGGAGGTGCAACCGCTTCGACTGCGGATGCCTTCGTTGATCACGGCAAAGCAGAGGGAAGGGGGAGGGAGAGAGATGCTTTGGGTATCAGACTGATCTCCCAGCTCTTGGCAGGTGTGCAGAGGTCATATTACAAACACTCCAGCGGGAGATGCATGCAGAATAGGCTGAAAACAGATTGGTTTGTAAACAGCTCTCAAACCTGGGCGTACTTGAGGCAAACAAGGACATACTTGTAAAATGCACCTATGTATGGATTCTAGCAAAAGGAGGACCCCTGGATCTCTGAATGGGGAAGGAGAGCATCTTGAAGAGAAGAAACCACAGGGCTCCGTTGTTATTTCCATCATTTCTGATAAATGTGTAGACCTCCCAGGTTTCAAATATACCTGATGGTATTTAATTGTGGCAAATCAGATTTCTTGAGTGCTTCAGAGCAACTGAATGGGACAAAATCATGACTGTTTTGAAAGGAAGAATTGGTCTGCAGGCACTTAATAGTCAATGTGATGCTTATGTTCATTTTGGTGGTTCCCAGGGTAGTGCAAGTGTTCTTTGCACTGCAGCAGCCTCTCCTGATGCTTACTCCATCTCTTGTTACAGCTTACAAATAGACTCAGGATTCTGTCAAATTCATTGCCATCATCTGCCCAGTGAGAACAGTGAGGCTGGACATGAGGCACTGTCATTCAAGCCTCATGGACAAGAATTCCCATAGATATTGGTGGACTTCTGTTAAACAGTGGGGCTGTGCAGCAGGAGGGAATCCTTTCCCTGACAGGTTTGCAGAATGCTGAGTATCATTTTAATACCTAAGTTTTAAGTATTCTATGCAATTCTATTCTTTATGCCTTATTGAAATACAGATTAATATCTCCTGGGATCATAAAAGATATGACTGGCAATATCTATGTCTAATATAGATCTATGTAAAGACACTCTAGGAAATGCTCAGTAAAGATTTTCATTGTTTACTAAACTCCTTTACTCAAAAAGATTAATGTTTTCCATGGATTTGCCTGCAAATTCTCTTTTGGGCTTTCCCAAATAGTTTCTTCAAATAACATTGAAATCCAGAACATGATAAACTCCAAAGAGACTTTGTCTTTTGTATTTCCACAGTCATCCTTGTTCCTAAACTAAGCTCTTTGAAATTAATGGCATGACATGTGGGGAAATAAATGTTTCAAGCAAGTGAGATGACCTGTTGTAAAAGGGTGTGTTGACCACTAGTTTGGCAAGGAACAGAATTGCTGATGAAGAATGCCAAAATTTAAGGGCAAGCTCATGTTTAATTCTTACTGAGGATCAGTGGGACTTTAATTTGAGTTTAATGGCAGGAAAAAATTAGGTAGTTGATGTTGGCTGCTAGCAGACAGCCAAAAGTCCCAAATATATTAAATTCTGTGCATCTTTTTAGTGAGCTTATCATCCTCATGCAAACCTTATAGTTATTTCAGTGGCCTGTGATAAATAAGTAGTTTGTGAGTCAGACTGAAAAATCTATGAGGGATCAAAGGCAACTAGGAAGTTTCCTTCTCCTGGAAAATACAGTAGTGACCTTGGAAACTTGGGGGTTTTTAATACTAGATAAATAATAATGAGTTCATTCAGCTGTCATTTCCTGGCTGTGATGTGATTTGACTGGCAGTGGCCTTCACGCTTGGTTTTCAAGTCATTATGGCCATATTGGCTCCTGAAGCTCCCCAGGAAAACTTAGTTCAATAAAGCTGAATGGATGTCAATATGGGCCTGTTCCAAAGCCCACTGAAATCAATTGGAATATTTCTGCAGACAGAGATGATGTTTGGATGAGGCTTTTACTGCAGAATTTGGCCCAGTCTGTTTGTTCCCAAGGGAAGTGGTTTAATTTAGTAGGGTGTTTTTAAGGCAGGAGCAGAACATGACTCTGCTGTGTCCATTGCAGGGACATTCCAAACAGACAAAATTCTGGCTGCAGCACCCATTTTTTATTGTAGGGGTTTCCATTCAAAACTCCTGTAACTCACTAAAATGAAGGGGGTTGATATTTACTGTCCTTATTTGAATTCCATTCCTATTTATACAGTTAGCTAAACTTCTTAAACTTCACCCTGGAAACCTTTGAGCTGTACTGGAGTCATTGGACTGACTGCTCATGTGTCTGGAAGTTACACTGACTGCAAAGTGGATTCAGACAGGTCTCTGAAGCATGTTTGTGTAGCTTGACTGGGAGGATTTTAGTATCTCAGATTTTTGGCTGGGATTTCTGGCAGCTAAGAAGCACAAAATGTATTAATTACAAGCTGGACACCCAAGTTTCTTCAGGCCAGATTTACACAGAAACACCTTTTTAGCTCTGTGAACAGAGTTTAAAATGTACTTTCTAACTGCACATGCTAAAGGGTTTTTATCCCAGCATAACACAGGTACATACCTGCTCAGAGGAGCTAGCATTTGACTCATTTGACCAAAATTTGCTTGAATCAGGAAAGATCAGCTGTAGAAATTATTCTGAACTGGGCAACTTCTGAGCAAAATGGGTTGAACTTTGGCTTCCCCTGAGTCACTGTAAGAAGTTGCTGCCATTCCTCACTTCTGCCCTGCTGAAGGTTCCCCCAGTCAGGCACAGCAATTTTCCTGCGTGTTCCCAGGCTCAATCCTGTTAAAATAAGTCACATCAATAATGGCCTGCTATTGAAGTTGGCTAAAGATTCTGGCATGTTTCCAGCAATCAAGGTGGCAGAGCTGGAGCAGTTCCTGCTCTTTCTTGTTTTGCCCCTGTCCCAGGGGCCACTGGCCCCATGGCATGGATGGTGGAAGGACTTGTGAGTCATTACAGATTTACAGCTGGGAATAGCCTGGGCTACAAGCATGAACCAAAATCAATGTTACATCAAAATCAAAAGAAAGGGCTGATGCTGCAGTTCACTCAGGTGGAAGATGCTCACAGGTCCCCAAATCCAAATGTGCAGCTGAAGATCACCGTAAACCATCAGTCTATTGGTGTCCAGCTCAGGGAACTTTACCAGTCTGTACCAGAATTGACACTACTGAGATGGAAGCGGTTGCCTGGAATAAATTGTCATAATGATAGCATTGAACCTTGCTGTCATAAAGCACATAAACACTACATTGTGCCTCCTTGTCTCAGGTTTATTCTTTATTTACACTTACACTCCAGGTAGAAATTGCACCAGTAGTTTTTTATTGCAGTTAAATTCATTGTTTGTAGAAGACAGAAAAGGCTTTTGTGTTTAGATTTTACATTTGAATATCTTTCCATGCAAGTTCCAGTAACCTCAGAGACAGCAAAATGTCATAATAAATTATCAATAAACTACCAGTAAATTTCTGTGCATTCCATGAAAACCTTTAAAGCTATGATAAAGAATTGCATACACATTTCTTTTAAAGCAAGAAACAAAAATTTGTCTACTCAAACTTTTGCTACTTATTTATTTTCTGTTTGTGGAACTCCAATCTCAAGGAGTAAGTGTGGGATTAAGAGACAATTTAAAGTGCTGATTGTGCCAACATTGTGTGGCTTCTGCCAAGCTGCCTGTATCTCGTTAGCTTGCATTTATAAAATGGGCTACAAATCTGCAGGGAATTCAGGCTGATACTTTGCAGTGAGAAAGGCAGGACTGACTTGGGCCACTTCAGGAGTAACAATGGCTCATCAGTGCCCCAGGTCTGAGCTGGTACAGCAGCACTGGCCAGCAAGAGGTCAGGGAACACAGGCAGTTCCAGCCCTCCCTGCCCAGCTCTCTGGATGTGTGGGATGTGCTGTTTTAGGGGTCCCAGTCACCAAGGAGGAGGGGGCTCAAAGGCTTGGCTATAATGTTGGGAATTCATCCTTGTCAGCAATCTGCTGCCCACAACAACCTTCTGTTTGTCTGTGTCTGAGCTCAGCCCTCGTAGTCACGTCTCATTTTAAGCTTTTAGATAGCCCCACTCAAATTACAAGGATGCTAAAGTAACTTCTTGGTTCAGAGGTTAAGAGAGTCACCATTAAATAGCCCCCGGGGAATTGCTGAGAATGTGGCTGTAAATACTCAGTGGTAATGTTGCCACATCATTTCCAGTGTTCCTGTTCCACATTTTGTTACTGCCACGCTTGTATTTTCTGATGTCTTCAGTGCTTATAAATAATGCTGATCTCACCAGGAAAACTGATAAAAAATTTAACATATCATTATAAAAATACAGCCCCCTAAGAACCCATCTGTGCAATGGGCATTAAGGTAATTCTTTTGTTGTATTGATAGTCCTTATCAAAACTGAGATGGAATTTCCATTTTGGTGGTAGAGATAATGATGCAATTTATTTGAATTTAAAAACACCCCCAACAGAGGAGGAAGGTAGATGACTGACACTTAACTATGAAGTCAATCAAAGTGTTTTTTCTCTGAGTCAGTCTATCCATTATGATAAAGATTTCTTTTCAGTCCAAGCCCCCTTTTTCATGCCTGAACTCCAGCAAACAGTGCTAAGGCATCAAGTATTTGTGCAATAACATTCTTCTAATTCAAAAAGACACAGATAAAATGCAGTGATTTCATTTTTCTGGAAGTGAGAAGCCAGTCACAAAAGTGTTTAAAATGTTATGTGATCCTGCAGTTCCTCAACACACCCCAATAGGTTCTCCTGGGATTCTTTTCAGTTTGGTACTCACAGAATTGAGGTTTTCTGAGTGGGCACATAGAGTGGGAAAACTGTTGGGTTTTTTTGCTCGTGTCAAAGGCACCAGATAAAATTGACTTCAGGTGGTGCAGTGCTTACAGTCCTTGTAGTATTTGTATTTCCCACAGCTGGAGAGAAGATTAGGAAACTTGGCTGTTAAAAATAATTAAAAAGATGAAAAAAACCCAGGATTTGGTGGATGGGTTGTTTTTATACAAACTAACTGCAGGACAGTCCAAGAGAGGGAATGAGAAGGGACATTCATGCAATCCAGCATTTGGCTGTGACTCCCATCAGATTATGGATGGATGGAAGTTGTGCCAAACTCCCAGTGTTCCAGCAGGGTCATTAAGGCAAACAGGGCCATTTGGCCTCTATTGGTGCCTCTTCTATGACCCTTTCTTTTATCAACAGTCACGGGTGGCTGGTTTCCCACTCTGCTTCTGATTGCCCCTTTACCCAGAACCTCTGAAAGACCATTTCTGCCACATCCAGGCAACTTCTGTTGGTGTGAGGGAGACAATTTCTACAGCCACCTACAAAGGAAGAGGAGGAAAAGAAAGGAAAGAGAACTTTGTCCTTTCTGTTTCTCTGCCTCTATCCTTGTTTCTTGTAAGCTTGAATTATTAAAAGATCAAAAGCAATGTGTATTTTTTTGATATTGAGAATTCTTTGTCATCTTTGTCATTTCACAAAAGAAAAGAACACACATCTTGAAAAATTTTCTGAAATGGATCTCACTGGTTCCATATTACAGACGTTGACAGCCAATTGTCACCTGGTGCCTGATTAATAAAATTTTTTAGAGAAATGGTGATTGAATATGGATGTGTGAGTCAAGGTAGCTATGCTGGAAATTTTAAGTCCATGTTGCTTTTGGGGTGGTTTGAGTTGAATACTCCTATTTCCTCTAGGATGTAAGAGGTATTTGGCCACTTTTCCCATTGTGCTAAGATTTGCCACCAGGACATTTGGCAGGAAAAAGGTAAACACTGAGCACACATTGATTCCTGTGTGACTGCCCAGGGCAAGGTGCATGAACTCATTAGAAGTTGCTCTCTCCTGAGCTTTCCTCTCGAACCTAAAGAGGAACATCAAGGAAAAAAAGTCACATTCCTTGGCTTCTCTCTGTGTGGAAGGTTTGGTTTGTGCACCTGTGAAATATGAGGCACAGTCTTGTTGAAATTGTTGCCTGTTCCTAATTGCTATTTTTTTGTATTAATGCATGAACCATTTTGTTTTTTCTGGGAAATACATTGTCTTTTTCTGCAGTTATGAATAGCAATTAAGATAGAAGAGAAGCATGCTTAGTAGTTAGTATATTTCTTGTCTCTCTAGGTTTTTAACATTTTGTAGCCAAGGTTTTCTTTAAACAGAGTTTTATTCTGCTGGAAAATACCTTACTTACTTCTCTGGTATTATTTTTTTAAGCAAAATCAGTTAATATGAGTACTGTGAAACCAGAGATTAATATGCTTAACTTAACATTAAATGTTGTTCCCTGCAACTTCTCACTTGTTGCAAATGTCCATAAAGTAGCAATTATGGGCCTGAGCTTCTCCCCATTCAAGTGAATGGGAGTTTCACCCTTTGATTTTTGGCACATTTCCTTTGAAATTAAGCCTCAATTCAGCCTTTTGCCATCTGAATGACTTCCATCACAAAATTAATTGAGCAAATGGAATTATTCATGTGATTAAAAGAGACCATGCACTGAGGTCTTGGGGTTTTTTTTTTGAAGTCTTGGAGAGGCACAGTGTCTCACACAGCACAACTGCAGTTTGGAGTCAATAACTGGAATAGCTGCTGCTGGAATGGCACTTCCTCAGCTCCTGTGTGAACTGAACTTTTGTGTTCATTTGCAGAAGAAAACAGCTCTCTCCTAACTCCTTCCTGTAAATCTTCCAAGTTCTGGGATGAATTGCTTGGGCTGATGTCTGGCTCTAAATCGGTTCATCTCCCTCACTTTTCCTCTGTAAAATGGGGCTGCTCACAAAGATGTAAAAATACAGCAGTTAATGCTCCCAGTAAGCTCTGGTGATAAATACCACGTGAGTCCTGAGAAAAGCTGTTATTTGAAAGAAGTCCATGATGCCTGATCTGCAGGTGCTACCAGTAGATTTATGGGACGTGTGAAACTTAGGCTTTGTATTTTTCCAGAAGGAGAGTGGAAGAATTGGCATCTATCACAATTTCAAAAGGATAAGAACAAGCCCACAAAAGAAAAGAAGGCTCTTCTGACTTTTAGAAATCTTTATAAAACGCCATTTAATGTCATTTTCAAATACCTTGAAGGGATCATAAAACTTTGCTCTTCTCTGATCATTGTACCACTTAGAAGTGGAAAGGGATGAACAGCCATAACCCTGGCACATTTTTAACAATGCTCAGGACCAAAGGCAATTGTAAGATGGAAGCTTTGGTAACAAAAACATAAAGATGTCATTGTCAGCTATCTCAAAATATACACGCTTGTTGCAAATGTCACATAAGCCCACAGCTGAGGGATGGATCAGAATTTCCTGTGTTTTTAAAGTGTTCCTTTTGATGAACACTTTTAACTCCTTCATGAACAAGTTGTTTCGTGCCCCACAATTTGCTTTCTGTCCTTGTGCCTTTAATCACTGAAACAAAAAACCTCATTTAATATAAGTAAGCTATGTATACAGGGTAGAATTTCAGTTATAATCCACATCAATAAAAAAAAAAACTTGGAAAATGTTTGAAACTAACATGCATAATATTGTAAATCACTTTATTAGCAATAGTATGAATTTTTTCCTCTTGTTTAAAATAATAGGAGTGGTAAATTAAACTAAGGGTTGGAGAAGTAAGGACTAACTTGGCCCCATTAGAAGTCTTCATTCAGTGAAATAATTTAGCATATGATTAAGATTAAGCATTTGATTGTGTCTTGGATCATCTCAGAGCCCTTTGATGAGAGAAGAGGCCTATGACACTATTGAGAACATCAGATATGTCAAGACATATCTGTCGAGGCAGTCTTAGGCCCTGCCCCTGTGGTCACTCATGGTGACAGGACAGTCATGACTGCAGTCTGGCCAGTTTTGGGGAGCTGGAGGTCCCAGAGGTTGAGATTCCTGAGGGTTTCCACCTTCTGGCACTGCCAGAGCCTGCCATACAGGGCCCCTCACGGTGGGACAGGGAGAGCATACTGCCTGTTTTTCTGTACATGAGGTAAATCCCATGGGCTGGAGAGGGAAGAGGCAATATTTTGGGGTTTTTGTAATTATCTATCCACACTACCTATGAACTTTGTTATTACTTCTTCATGTAAGTCACCTCTTATACACTCACCTTTACCAAAACCAAGAGCCACCAATCTACTCTTCTTGTATGGTTTGCTCACATAAATTTGTGTGGGTTTTTCTGCAGAGCCATTGCACTTTTATTTGGGGCTAAAGATTTTTTTGCTATTTAAGTGCCCTGCTACTGAACAGAACCATAATAATTTCTCAGTTGAGCTGCAGGTGCAGAATACAGGAACCATCGTTTGCCCAAATTTATTAAGTGTATTAGGTGTTCATCCCTTATTAAAATCTGTAATCCTGGTAAATAAAAGACAATTTTAAAATTACAGGCTGGTGGGTATCCTAACTCAGCTATTAAAAATCTGTTCAACAAGTTGCAAGTCATTAATAATTAGTATTACCAAAGCCATTACATCTTTGATTGGGGAGAAATGGACTGAGGCTAGTATTACATTATTCAATTAGATTTAATTCTATTTGGTATATGTTTTAATTTATTTGAAGTTCAACCTGTAAAAGGATCATGGTAGCAACCATCCAAAATGTTAATTTGTGTACAGAGCAAATAGCACACATAATAATTTCATCATGTAGTGCAGCTTTGTTGACTGACAGTGGAAGTGCTGCTAGATTCACTATGGTTAATTAGATTTCTTTATGCACTGTACAGTAGCATTAAAGACAATCATTTATACATGAGTTTATTAAAATTTCTATTTTCATATAGTGAAAGCACATTAAACTCTTTCTCTTTTGCCTCTTCAGTAGAAAAATGTAAAATGTCACTTGGAAAGAGTAAAATGAAGTAAAATCCTAAGTCACAGCAGTTGGTGAGTTAGCAGGTCAAGTCAGAAGAGCTCAGGGATCAGTGGCCTTCTAACTGGTGAAAAGGTTACTAAAAGCCTTGTATTTTCTAGGATTTTGTCTTCTGCCAGCTGACTGGAATTACATACATTCCCAATTTATAAATATTAGTCATATCTCTCTGAGCAGCTGAGAAGTTCAATATTTATTTCCCAATTTGTTGTATTTTCTACCACATTTCATTCAATCTGTTAGCACTGCCATAAATCTATCTTTGCATTTATTTCCCAGTCTTTCTCATCTGTTTCTCCCTTGTTCCTCATTAGGAATTTTTTGGTATTATGGTCTTGCCATTATGTGGATTTCTTCCTCTCCTCCACTTGCCACCATGAAGAAAATAGCTTCATAATATGTATTTCTGTGGCAGTATTGCTGTGTGAAACACCAAGGAGAATATATTCTGTATTTCTGGTGTGTTACACAGAAATCATCCATTATAGAACCTCCACCACTGGACAAGTCACTTCATCAATATCAATGTCAATGCAAAAGTAAATGTTGAGGTTAGCAGGGATATCTTTAAGATGTCAGGCAGACAGTTCTCCTTGAAAATTCTGCCTGCAACTGCTGTCCTGTCTGAGCTGAACAGTTCAGACACATAAAACAAAGAGGAGCTGACCAACAAGTTTAAGTTACATCCATCTGTTTCAGTTGTTTTCCCCTGTGCAAGGTGTTCTTACATAAACTCCCTGGTTCCTTTCCCCCAGAGGTCCAGGAGCACGTGGAGGGCTTGGTAATTTATGGATGTAGTTGGGAATTACTCTGAAATTACAGTATTATGGGGAAGGCTCTGAAGCAATTTAACTGAGCTGTAGTGACAGGAATTGGTAAAGAAGGGGACAACTGGAAGACCAGGGCAAGGAAGCAGCTCGTTGTTATTCCAGCCATGTGTATTAATAGTGCTCCAGTGAGTGAAACATTTCCATATTTAGTCTGTTTGGGGGAGGGAGGTGGGGCAAAAAGGCAGTAGAGGATTTAGTAACCATAATAGCAACCATTTTCAGTGTGATTCATGCATCCAAATCCTTTGGTTCTCATTCAGCACTCCTGTCTTTTTTTGTCCCACCTATTAAATGTGTCATGCATGGTGCAGCAAACAGTGAAGTCATCCTTGTAGACAGCCTTCTGCAAGGGAATTTGTAACTTATTTTTGTTCCTAAATTAGTTAAAAAGAGTTGAAACGTGTAGGGAATCGTTTGAACTGAGTCCTGTCTTGTGCTGGTTGATCATGTCCACAACAGTACAGCACAGGAGAGCACCAGAGCCTGAGCTAGGAACAAGTTCAGGATGAGAGACTTCCTAAGTGCAACAGGAAATTCTGGAATTAATGTGGTAATTCCTTGCAAATTCCTATCAGCCTAAGGAGGAATGACTGGGAGCTCCAACCTGTTGAAATGTCTACAGTCAAGGCCATTGCTCCTGATTATTCTGCACTGAGAAACAATATAGATGTGAGAACGTGAAATGTGCATGGAAGGGAGTATTTTTTACTGCCTGCCTAAGATATACTTGTAAAATATATGTGCTATGTATGGAACTTATATTTGCTTTTACAGAGATAAATNGTTGTTGTTGTTGTTGTTTTAATTGCTAGCTCCTCACCAGATGGACTCATAGATGAGCTTTCAGGGATGGTATAGTATGAGAAGATGTACCTGTGAAATCATGGAGCACTTACATGCTTAAAAGTAACATGAGACCTAAGGCAAATCAGAATAAGAAACTACCAACATATGAAAAACTGAGTTCTGTGACATTTTGGGAGCACAGATCTGGTTTTTTTTTACTCACAAAATGCAATATATATACATATATTTATGTCTGTGTGTGCAGGAAATACTTTCCCAGGATACAGTTAGCAAGACTTGGAAAAGGGAACCTGTAGTGAACCAGAACACATGAAAAAGATTTTTATCTGTTCATATAGTATGTGGTTAACCTTCACAATGCTTTTTACCCTGAAATCACTTCCATTTGAGTTTTAATTTTAAGCTGATATACTTATTTGTATATGTGAGGCTGCTTTCAAAAAATCAAACATTGCACAGGGACAGCTGGAACAACTGGTGTGGAACTGCCTGCATAGAGAAGCTGCAGAAGGGCAGCCCCACTACAGTATTTTCTGGCATGATAATTAATTACCCTGTTCTTTAGCAGAATTGTCAGATATGAGCCCTTAGATGCTGCAGGAAGCAAAGCTTTCACATGTATTCTATGTACATCACAGAAATAGATTTCAGTGAATATACCTTGTAGAATTCATGTCCTTCATTCCTGAATCTGTTTCCTACAGACATTTAAATCACAGCTGGTACTAATGGGCTTCTAGCACAGGACTTATTATTCTTTAGGAAAGTGAAACTGCAAAGAGATCTGATTTTTTTTTATTTTTCAGAAAATAAGCCAGCTTTGCAGAACCAGCCTGGCTCTTGGTGCCAGTACATTTTCACTCTGCTTGGCTGAGGCAGTTCTTTCACCTGTGCTTTATTTCTTCTGCCTGCATCCAAGTCCCTTGGGCTAATGGGTTCAGAAGTAAAAAGTTCAGCACAGCTAAACCCTAAATCATTTGACACTGTAAGAAATACAGCTTCCACTGCTGAAATTGGAAATCCTGTGGTTTTGACCTGTTTTTCCCTGACAAACACTTGGTGAATGTTCTGTCTTCTGGCAGTGTTAGGTCTTACTCATGGAGTTTTCTTGTGGAGCCAGAGATAAGCTATGTTTCTGTGGGCTGCCTCACCTCCAGAGGGGTGGAGGATGTTGGCTGGTGTTCACTGAGGAGTGTGATAATTAGGGTGCACTCCAATTTGTGAATTCCTGGGTGGCCTCCAGGAAGGGGAAACTTATTCCTTCCTGGAGGTGCTTATCCTCAAACTGGCCTCTGTTTTAGGTCAGGAGTTCTCCCCTGTGCCATCACTTCAATCTTTAGGTCATGTCATGCTGAGGGGCTCACTCAGGAGCAGTTCAGCCCCCTGGAACCTCACTCTGTGCATGGATCCTTGGGCTGCTATGACCCAAGGCTAAGGCAGAGCACCTGCTCCTCTTGCCTCCCTCCTTCTTGATCCTTCCTCCAAGATGCTTTGCCCTCACATTTTATTTTTAAAATAGTTTATGCTGCCAGCTCAGATTTTTCAAGTAGGCCCCTTCCCCATCTTTGAGTTCACCACATTCAGGTTTCTTTCCTCAACACAGTTGTTGATAAAAGGTCCCTTTCTGGCCACAGCATCACCAAGACCATCATAAAATTCTATCAGCCATGAAGTACAGTGGTTACACAGCACTTAACACTAATCTTCATCGAGAAGTAGACCTGGCACAGAGATGGTGTAAATGAAAAACTCGATGCTCAGAACACTTTCAAGCACCCTCCACACTTCTGTCAGATTCAGGAACAAATCACTGGGTTTGTGGGCTTCCCCCAAAGAGATTGGAAAGCAGAATTAGACACAGCAACACAGGAAGTGGAATTCTGTGGTGAGAAGAGATAAAGATCCTGCAAAGTCACTGTGGAGATGATTGCAACTAATGGGTTTCTCTTACAACAATGAGAAGTGCTTTATTAGCATCATTAATTAACTGTTCTTAATTTGTCGTTTACCCTTCTGTCCCCTTTTATTCTTTATTCACATGGCTGCATAACTTTTCCCTTTTCCTTAAAGACGCCTAACCCGAGGTGTATGGCACTCCAGAATATTAAAAAGATATTAATTCCTTACTGCTTTCTTTGAACTTCTCCATGGTTTTGTGTTTGGTTTTGGTTTTTTTTTCTTCATGAATTCATTAGTGTATAACCTTTTGTGGAAATCCCTCGTTTTCTAATATCTTCCCAGTTGAAAACTGTTCTAGAATTTCTCCAGAGCTTTCTAGTAATTTCTAGCTGTAGACTTTTTCAAGGATGTCACTGATCTGGAATCTTTCTAGGATTTTTAAAAGGCTTTTCAGAGATTTCCCAAAGGCTTTCCAGGAACTGATGGATGTGGTATCCTTGTCATGTTTACCTAAAACCCCAAGGACACTTAGAGCTGTGCTGAGGTGGTTGCCTAGAAAATGTCCCTTGGTATCTCAATCCCTTGGTATGATTAGCTACAGTCTGTCCCTGGACACCTATTTTTTATCTTACAGTTTTAGGAAACTTTCCAAAATGCAATATGGTGAAATTAATGCCAAAAAAAGTCCATAAAATTTCTGATTAAGTACAATGATGATTCCTGTAATTGGTTTATGGCAGAAAGATTATTAAAAAGGAGAAAACAATGTTTTTCCTTTGGTGTACTAGTTACTAAAGCTGGGGAGAACAAGAGCAAGGAATATTGCCAGAAAGAAGAATCAAATCAGCTCAAAACTTTGAGATGTCACAGGAGCTGAGTTAAGAAATCACCACCACCCAGTGAGTGTGGAGCTGCTGTTGATAAATAAAGTACTGAGAGCAGACCTGAAGTCAGAGCAGAACCACAAATATATCTGAAAGAATGAAAATGGCCCAAGTTCAAAACACATAGGCTTTCATTCCCCTGTCACTCAGGATGTGACTTGAATTAAGAGCTCACTCTTCACCCCTAATGTTCTGATATTTTATTAAACAGATGCAATATCCAGGAGGACTGACTACAGTATCAAGCAATACCACACAAAAGCAGAGGAGAGGACTGAGATACATAGACAGAATTGAAGATAAAACATGACCATATTAAAGTCACTGTATTAAAAAATAAGTAGGCCTGATTTCCTTCTGCATCAGAGGTTCCTTAGGCCACTTTGTTGGGATAATGGAGCCATGAAGTGTGCATAGCTGTAATTACTCCTGCTGCAGAGGCCCTCTGAGCTTACAGACCAGTGCAAATGGAGCATTGTATAAATGAGAATTGAGTTCAGTGTGGTGCAGATCTGAATTTCCAATGCACTCAAAATTTCAAATAGGAAGAATGGCAAGGATGTCTCCCTTCTTCTGTGGGAAATGCACATATTTCAGAGCCAACATTTTGTGTGTAGGGGAATTTCACAGGGCTTCACTGTATACCTTTCCCCTTCACACAGGTGTGGTCATCCACAGGTGGTTGTTGGAAAATGCTGCCAAGTTGTTCCGTTAAAGTTTTGCACCACTTTTGTTCAGCTATGACTGCAAGAGAGACTCAGACTGTGCCATCTTACATGGTATAGAACAATTCAGGGGAATGTCCCAAGATGCTGGAGGGACCTGAGCAAAAAAAGGACAAGCACAGTCTCCAAAAAAAGTGTTGACCCTTCTTGTCTGGCATAAGGTCTGTGGCTGCCAGTCTAAGTGATTAATCCAACAGTTGTACTGAGACCAAAGGAGGCTTTAATGAGAGATTCTCTCTGCCATTCCTTTCCAGACTGCAAGTCTGGTGGTCTGTGGTAATTCTTAGGTATCAGAAGCATCAAATACTGTGTGGAGTGTGTTCTCTACTTACATAATAAAATAGCTGGCCAGCCTAGAAACACTCTTTTAAAATGGTGAGATTTCTCTAAGGGAAGGATGAGGTCAGATGAGCTGGGGCTGTAATGTAAGTTTCTAACAAGAAAATTGAAAAGCAGGTGAGAGAAACTGCCTTTCAAGATTCTCCTTTATTATTTCCCTTTCTTCCTGGAATTTCATATCAGGACATGACCCACACAACACTTCAACAGTCTTGTAAGTCTGCTAGAGTGTAAAATGTACTGCTCTGCTCAGGTGAATTTTATCCAGTGTATCTGTATAGGTTAATGAAATCTAATCTTCCACTCTTGATAAAATCCATTTAGCAGTGACTAGATGCTTCCTTTGGAATCCCAGCTCTGCTGAATCTCCCCTTTGCTCCCATCTGTCAGTCAAGAAGGTTTCTCAGGGAAGGTTTCCTGTTTATCCTGTTGACTTCTGCAGCCCTGCTGCTTTTGGATCACACTGAAAAAGAATTTCTGCAAAATGCAATAATAAGGATTATCTCTGCGACCTGATTGTCTGTGTGCTTTGGATTGCTTTATTCTGGGAGCAGGCTCTCTAGAGTGCATTTCATAATCTTAAACAGGATTATACCAATTATAGACAATGCTGTTGGGAAATATTTCCTGGCTAGCTGGAGCTCTTATACCTGTACTGTCTTTTCAGTCTAAATATACGAATGGCTGCCCTGGAGTTTTTAACTGCAAATTTCACTTGGTAAATTATTGTGATAAAAAAAATATTTGGTATATTCCCAGACTTCTGGCCAAATGCAAACTTTAATGAGAAGAATTAACTAGCTGTGATTGATGTTTATGGAATTTTAGGTTGTGAAATGACTGTGGAGCCAAGATGCACCCACCAAAATGCTGGTGCTGCAAAGCACTTGATCATGATCTTAAGTTCTTAGCTGAATTAGAGCCTGCAGCTAAAAAAGTTTTAAATGGAAACCTCACCATGACTGCCACGTATAAATTGGTAAGTTATACGGACACCTTCATTATTATGTTTTCATTCAGAAAATGTAGTGAGATTAGTAAAGAGTAATAAAAGTGCCATAACTGACAGGCCTAGAGGATGATCCCTGATTAGAGATGTCCTCCAAGGCACATCTTTTGGTATTAGCCTAATTTTATAAAATTAAGGCTTTGTGTTGAGAAATGTATGTTCTTAACAGCAAAAGTGGAGCTGAATCACATCCTGCAAAGCAGTCTGAGATGTGTGCAGCCCAACTCTGTAGCAGCCCTGGCTAGTTAGAAATGCATTACACAATTGTGCTGTCTCAAAGGCAGTGCTCATCTGCAAACCAGAGACTCTGGGAACACAAATGGCTGCTTAAGAGTACTTCAGTGAGGAGGAAAGGTAAAAAAAAAAAGGGAGTGATAAAAAAAATCCAGTCCCTGTTCCTCCTTCTGCTGGAGAAATAGTGATGCTGTGATCTCTGACCTTTTATTAACAAGCCAGTACCTTGCAGAGGACAGTGATTCATTGCAGGGCACCTTATCTGCATTTGAGCAGGCTCACCCCCAAGGCATTCCTTTGTCATCTGCTGGAGCTACCGATGGCAATAGATTCCCTGCACCAGTTATAAACTTTAAAGTGCTACTTTATCCTCTCTGCAATATGAAACCCTTTAATGAAATTTAGAAAATTGTGGATAAAGCCTAGTTTGACTTTTGTAATAAAGCATACATTGACATCTCCAATGGGCATTGCTGCAGTGTTAGCCTATAGAGAAGAAAGGGTGCCTTATTTGAATTATGAATTGATAAAAGGAATATGATTTTGTATTTGAAGGTAGGACAAAGGCAGAAATTTTCCATAGGAGTAAGAAAGAATAAAAATGTCCTTCTTCATTTTGTCAATTGCAAATCAAATTGAGGAAGAAATCTTGCTTTAAATCAAATGTTGGACAGTCAATGAGAAGTAAGAAATATTCTTTATACTGAGTGGGTAAATGGTTCCACTCTGATTACTCTTTCAAAGTTTGGTGTGCCCTCACTATCTATGATTCTTTAAATTGTCTCAATGGAAAGTAATCAAGCAGCTGAAAGATCATTCTTTTTAAAACTTTCTCAGGAAATGCTCAATATCAATATATACTCCTTTCAGATACAACCAAAACAAATTATGTACTGTGTCTGAGTGGGGATGGGTTGAAAAGGGACTTTTAATCTCGTAAATATAAGGTTGCTTTCTTTTATTTTTATGGCATCTGAAGTTTCTTGAGTTCTGGATGACTTTCATTCCTACCCACACCTGTGTATATCACTTCAGAATGAGGTGTTGGATGGAAACACAAATGCCTGGTGACTCTGTGTGAGGCTAATAGCTTTGGTATTTCCCAGTCCTGATTTACAAATGATCAGGATGTATGTAAATTATATAAATGCCTTTGCTGTTTGCTCCTTAGTCTAGGCTATTTTCCCTTTGTTCCCCATCACAGCTGGTTAATTGTCACTATCCAATCTGGATGGTTCTCTTTAAACTCTCCACACATAATTAGGGTTTCTAGTACAGTCATATTAAATATTTTATCAGACATAAGGCATACATGCATTTTTTTTAGTGCTGGTGACCTGTGATGCATTATCAAAAGCTACACCTGAACAGAAGGACTTGGGAATATCTCATAACAGAAAGGTCCAGCCACACTTCCACACTCCCCTACTTGGTTTCTATTCCATGAACCTGTTGTCAGGGGACAACCAAGATACACAAATAGAGCAAGAGCTGGGACCTAGTCCAGTTTTTGCAGTTTGGCTGTGGGAAGGCTGTTCTCACTGTAAAATGTGCCTCTTTTGTCATTA
This sequence comes from Rhipidura dahli, assembly GCA_013399225.1. Lineage (NCBI taxonomy): Eukaryota > Metazoa > Chordata > Aves > Passeriformes > Rhipiduridae > Rhipidura > Rhipidura dahli. The sequence continues at coordinate 164,404 of VXAC01006422.1, read as the reverse complement.
AGATGTGTTGCCTAGAGAATGGATATGACACGTTATCAACCAGGATGATAATCCAGCACCATCCCACTTTCTCCATGTTGTCCTCTCCCATATTTCCAATACCTGTACTTTCATAACATGGATGCTCAGATTCCAGGGGTCTTGGTAATGAGTAAAAATCAGTAAAAAACATTTTTTGATCACTGTATCTCAGATCCAGTACCTGTCCCAGAAATCCAGCAACAAGGTCAACTTGTAGGTTTTCCTTTTCAGCAAAACTATGAAGAATTGAAGTGCAACTACCCTAACCTCCCATTTCTTATTCTAATCCCCTTACTGCTTGTCAAAGAATATCCTCTTAGCGATCCCATTTTTAACATCTGCAAATTACTTTCTGTGAATTTTGCCATATAACATAGACTAATGTAGCATTTGTGGGCCTGCGGGACTTGACAAGGTGAATTTTTATTGTCTTCTATACCTGTAAGGTTTTTCAGCATTTCATTTAGATGATTCACATCTTTTCATAATACAGCACCAAATTCTTAAATTTAGTTGTCACGTTTGTGTGATGCAAGTGGAATCACACAGTGGAAAGTCTGTTCAAAGGAATCTGAGAAGTGTTCTGGGGAATTCTCCTGATGAAGAGAAAATCTCTGCCATCAGAAAGCTGCTGGAAGTGGCTGTTTGCAGCCACCCTTTCCCCTGCTTCTAAAAAGGTGAGGAGATGGGTTATGGCTGGCGGAATTCTGGAGGGACAGTGCTAATGGAGCAATATTCTGACTTTCCTGCCAGCAGCAGGCAAAGTTGATTCTTTTCTACACTACTGAGGATGTGGGAGGTGCAGTTTACTCTCTGTTACTACTCCAGCTGCAAATGTCTGCCCTGTTTATTTTTCTCCTGTTCTCATTATAATATATTCCTTTTTGGGCTTGAGTCTGAGTTTTGATTTAGTGATCTCCTTGGTCACCTTCTGCTCTTGCAAGTAATCCTTATTCATAAAGAGCTCAGTTACAGGCAGTAGAGCCTTAAATCTAATTTTTTGGCATCTCTACTGGTATTCATGAAGAACTATTCTTGTGAATAAAGTATTAGCTTGTGGTAAACAATGGTAAATAATGCCAATAGCTACAGTCTGGTTACAGCTATAGCAGTCAAAAGACCAAAAAACTCATCTCTCTGTCAGACATATTTAATATGGAAAACTGAGTAATTCCATGATATTTGGAAACATTTCTCCCCCTAGCAGATGATGAATTTTCAAAGCGATGCTTAATTAGTCTTGTTACTTTTTAATGAACTATGGAAAGATATTATGGAATTGCTAAAGGAGCATAAATCTGTGTATCAAAAACTCTTAGCAGCTGGGAAGCAGATAAAACAAAATCCCACTGCTTTACCTTTATGCAACAAAATGCTTTAATCCCATTTGAACTGTACACCCAATATTGATACAGCACTGTTTGGGTAACGGGACAGCGCAGCTAACAAAGAATGTGACTGGAAGATCATAAAGAATACACATATTCCTTACTTTTGCTTGAAAAATATTGATTAAAACTGATGGTTTGGGTAACTTTTGATGTGGCATAATAACAGAAGCATATTGTCATGAAACTAGCCACTTTCTTTAAATAGATAGATAGATAGATACCAAATAATTTGTGTTTTCTGCCTCTCCTAACAGTAATATGGGGGAGGTGGGGTGGGGTGGTTGCCCTGGGTAATTACTGGCTGCCTTCTCTCCATTTTTGGACCTCTGAATTCTGCCAAGTCCAGGTGACAAGCAGTGGAAGAACAGAACAAGCTATGTCATGATATTAACAGTACAGATCATGAAGCTGTCTAGGAGAGAAAAAAATATAACATACAGGTGGTTTGGGGGTTTTATTTCCTCTTTTGCTGTAGATTGTTCTCCCATTTCCAAGACAGAGACATGTGAACAAAGACCCCAAATCTGCCATGTCCCCATAACCTCCAGTGACCCTTAACAGCTCTGTGGCCATTATTTTCACAGTTTAAAAAAGAGCCTAACTAGCAAGGTGGGGTGATGAAAAATTAACACCGTCCAGAATTCTTAGTTTTTGAAGGATTACTGATTGGTGTGGCACCTCAGCACACTCCATTTCCTTTGGCCTTCCCTTCTTCCCAGGAACAGTTCTGGGCCAGGCCAGATGGTCACTTAGGTGCAAAAAAGGGAAGGTACAGTACTGTTGGACACCTGTTGAGCCCTTCCCCTTCTCCTCAGCTCTGCTCCCCACTTCAGGCAGCACAACAGAGAAATGGAGGGTCTTCTCTTCAGAAGGATTTTAAAGATGTTCACTGGCTGCTTGTGAGCACTTACAAAGCTTTGTAATTGAAGAGGAGCAGCATCACTTCAGCAGCACCTTTAAAAGTCATGGATGGGTGTCTAACTCTGGTACAGCCTCACTCTGTGACCTTGGGCAAGGCACTAAATACCTGTGTTCCCCTATTCCCTACTGTGTAAAATATTGCTGATGCTTATCTAGATGAAAGAAGAGCAGTGAGGCGATGTTCATTAATTATTGTTGGAAGGTGTTCTGAGATCCAGTCTAATAAAAGTGTAGGATACAATGCTTTGCCCTTCTAGAATACATTTGTTTGAGGAAGGTAAAACATTGTATCTTCTACTTTTATGTGAAAGGGAAAAAAGGTAAAATACAACTTGGAAGTCTCATTTTAATTGGCTCNGGGGGGGGAGGGAGGTTTGGTCTGTACTGTACCCAAGGCTAAATTCAAAGAGGTGTTAATAAAACATGAAAAGATGCAGACAGGCACCTTCTACAATTTGCATAAATACTCTGGGAATCTGCTCTCAGTGGTGTCAGGCACCTCATGTGCTTGGGTGGCTTTATCAGTCCCTAGGGAATGCCCACCTACGTCCTTATGCGTTCAGTTTTTCCTTGCAGTCTAAGCTGCAACTTCACTATTTGCAATGCTTAAAGACACAGAGGAACTTTTCCAAAACCCATGTGAAACCCTTTTACAACGTGCCCCTCACTCATGTAAGATTTTTGAAATATTTTCCAGTATGAACTTTCAGGATGAGTCTTTATTAACATTTTGCACATTAGTCCCATTTTATTTCTGAATTGAGTTATATTAAATCAGAACACACTGATTGGCTCCTCAGATGCAGATTTTCCCAGGACTATGAGTGGTGAGCAGGTGAGAGTTCCTGGATCCCACAGACAGCTGTAGAAACTGTTATTCCTGATGGAAGGGATTTACTTCACTGCAGCTGGTCTGAGGATGACTGGAAGAAATCTGGAAGCCCTGACATGTTAAGGGAATGGTTGGGTGATGATGTACTGGGACTTCACCTGGAATGTGCTGTTAGAAGTTTCCTATTTAGATGTATGTTTGAACAATTCCTGCCTGTGAATATTCCTCAGTGCACATACAAACCCCATAGAAGAGGCCCAGTTCAATAGCTGTAAAACCAGGTGTTTTTCTGGGTACTTTCTGGACTTATTATATTAGCTCTGTAACCATTCTTCGCACTATGCATCCCTCAACTGATGTTTTCTCCTGGAAAAGGGAATTTTTGGCTATCTCATGAGGCACAAGGACACAGCCATTCAGTTTGTCACTGTCTCCTTACTAGTGTGAAAAAACCACTTCAGGAATGTGTCAGAATAGCCCAATCTTTGTATTCCAGAAGAAAATAAAACTATTTGACTTACTCTTCCTGAAATTGGTAGTACTTCCTTTGGGTGTGCTGGAAGGAAATTTAGATTCTTTGGATTTTTAAAATTCTAACTAATAGTTTGACAATTATTTTTGCATTTGGAAAAGAGAGAAAATTGCTCAGGGTTCAATTTTTGTCTGCTCAGCGATATCCAAGTTAAAAATACAGGCTCATGTGACAGCCTATGAAATGTAAAACTCTCCTTTCAAAACAGGCCCAGGAGAGTGGACCCTACAGTCCTGTGTGACCTTATGCCCTGGGGGAACCAGAGCACTTTTTAATAGAATTGAAGGTTTTGACAAAAGTTGGTGCCCCAGGCATTTCTAACCAGCTTGGCAGCTACTGGGCTGGTATTTCCCTCCAAGGACACACTTAGGGAAAAGATACTGGAGAACTGCTTAAGGCTATGATTGTGTTCAGGTGGGTCCTGAGTGTCACACAATATTGTGGGGAAAGGAGAAACTGCAACCTGAGAGATGTTTGGGTCCATATTTATCTTTTTAAATTCTCCTGAAAACTTTCTGTAGTGAATTTATGATATTTCCATTTAAATTTCTGGCTCTTGTTGGCCTGGCATGGAATTCTACTGCTCTGCTTTTGAATTGCTTAAGGGGTAACCAAAAAGAATAAGTGAATGAATTGCTGAAGAATGCAAGCTGTTAAGCAAGATGTTTTCTTTGGGGAGAGGAGAGAACCTCTTAGCACTTTGTTATTACAAATATGTTAAAACTTCTGTACAGGAGACTATTCTAATATCTGTCTTGGTGGCTGCAGTGTCCCCTTAAATGTGACTTCCTCTGTAAATGTGTGATTTTTTACACTTCTGTACTATTTTGAAAGCAAACCAGTGGGAGATTTCAGGTTAAAACTACAATTTAATAGAAACATTAAAATAAAGGCAATAGTACAGAAACAACTGGGTTAAACTGACAGAGTCAGAACACGACCTGACACCCTGTCAGTCAGGGTGGTGGCAGCAGTCCAGTTAAATGGTGGCTGCAGTCCTTGTTGGTGTGATGGATGTTGTTCTGCCAAAGCAGTGATCCTGCAGAAGGTTCTGGTCCTTCCTCAGTGGTGGCTCTCAAGTGCTCACCCTCTGGCAGTCCAGTGGTAGACAATGCTCTGATGCTCCAGGTAGGAATGTTTGGTTCCTCCCCCTGGGCGGAGCATCTCACAAAGGGATGCTGGGAGACCTTGATGGCCCATTAGCTGAGATAGACCCCAGAGGGAGTTATCAGGGCTGAGATAGAAACTGGAGGGAGTTATCAGGGCTGAGATAGAAGCCGGAGGGAGTTATCAGGGCTGAGATAGACCTGGAGGGAGTTATCAGGCCTGAGTCATGGAGAGGATAAAGAGCACTGCCCCACTTATCTTAACAGCTTACACAGATGGTAAGAGAATTCACGCTTTTGGTTACATCTTACATCGTAACCTAAGACATCTTTATAAATAGTGAGCTAACCTGAGAGTGTGTGATTCAAATGGAGAACTGAGAATGATCCTTGAACCCAGCTGCTTGTTTTAATATGGTGGATTCTGTGGGAAAGCCCTTTTTGGTCCTCGTGGTGGCTTTGCTAAGGGTGGAACTCGCCATGGTGCTCCCTGCTTGTTCTCCACAGCTTCTTCTGTAGAAAATAGAAGTAAAATAATTTCAGGAAGGGAGCAGGGAGAGAGAAGTTCTATTCTGGCAGTAACTGAGTATGTGCATTTTCTCCCACAAATATTCACGCTTGATTTTTTTCCCTTTGCGAGATGCCTGGGTGATTGTTATCATCCTGAATACTTAGTAACAAATTAGATGCTTTTTTCCAGTTGCTGCTCTGAGCAGCAGCTGTCTTGCTTGGATAATAGCTCCTTTTTTTTTTT
>VXAC01006422.1:112169-158799 GCA_013399225.1 Rhipidura dahli | reverse complement strand
TCCCAAGTTGGAAGAAAATTAAACAAACCAGGGGAAAAAAAATCAATAATTCTGCCTGTAATGGAAGGGATGTGCACCTAGCATAATTTTTGTCAATGTGCATAGTGAATAATCTCATATGCAGCCAAAATTAGGTGAATTTTCTTTTATTCTTAATCAGAGGTGTCGTTTCAGGTAGCCATGAAGTGCATCTAGAAAACAGTTTCATTTTCCTTAGAAATTTAAAATTATTTAAAATTTAAATTCTCTGTGATAGAGCTTCCCAAAAGAGGTCCCGCTCAATTTGGTTTAACTGGCTGCAGATTTTTGGATACTTGGTCTAAAAGAGATTCTTTTGTTGGGTTTTTTTTTCCAAATTGGTGCTACACCAAATGAAAGCGGGTCATGCCTTGCACTGATTCAAAAAGAAACTGCTGGGTCTTTTTTTTTTTTATTTTTTTCTTTTTCTTTTTTCTTAGATTTATGGGTTTATATTTGCAGTTCTTTTCTTGCCTGGGATATAGTCAAGATTGTTTGGGAAAGAGCAGGAGAAGATCTTTCTGAAGGAAAAAATCTAACAGAAAATGTCAGCCTTCACTGTTGTTCCCTTCCCTTTCACAGCCAAGGGAACTGAGTTCCCTCAGTGTTTTTAATTTGCTCCTTCTGGGGCTGACTCAGGAAGATAAACAGAGAGGTCAGGAGGGTTTTCTGCTGAACTAGATGCTGTGGTAGCTTCAGGAGATGTTTGATGTGTGAACCCAGTGGGTCAACATGACCAAACTTAGAGATTCCAAAGCCTTGCAAAGAGACAGAAAAAATCATAACAATACCTTGGCAAATACCAGTGAGGAAAAGTAGTATTTAAAAAAAAACTGGCATCCAAGAGGGGCTTAATAATTGCATGAGTTATATTAAGTTGTGGTNCACCCAAACACAAAACCCTGAGGTTAACAAGAGATCTTGAAAGAGAAGTGTGTGTGGAATCTTTCTCTTTCTCTTGTTATTTGGTTTTCCTCCACTGTGATGAGGGTAAGCTAATCAAGAACAGGAGCCAACAAGACCAATATGATGAGTGTCCACCAAGTCATTAAGAATAAAAAGGATTTGGTTTTTTCAATCCCTTTTCTCTGTGGTTTACTTCTGGTTTAATAGTACAGATTTTAAGGGTGCTCTTTGTGAGAACTTAAGGGCCTTTTTTTCTTANGAAAACAGTTTCATTTTCCTTAGAAATTTAAAATTATTTAAAATTTAAATTCTCTGTGATAGAGCTTCCCAAAAGAGGTCCCGCTCAATTTGGTTTAACTGGCTGCAGATTTTTGGATACTTGGTCTAAAAGAGATTCTTTTGTTGGGTTTTTTTTTCCAAATTGGTGCTACACCAAATGAAAGCGGGTCATGCCTTGCACTGATTCAAAAAGAAACTGCTGGGTCTTTTTTTTTTTTATTTTTTTCTTTTTCTTTTTTCTTAGATTTATGGGTTTATATTTGCAGTTCTTTTCTTGCCTGGGATATAGTCAAGATTGTTTGGGAAAGAGCAGGAGAAGATCTTTCTGAAGGAAAAAATCTAACAGAAAATGTCAGCCTTCACTGTTGTTCCCTTCCCTTTCACAGCCAAGGGAACTGAGTTCCCTCAGTGTTTTTAATTTGCTCCTTCTGGGGCTGACTCAGGAAGATAAACAGAGAGGTCAGGAGGGTTTTCTGCTGAACTAGATGCTGTGGTAGCTTCAGGAGATGTTTGATGTGTGAACCCAGTGGGTCAACATGACCAAACTTAGAGATTCCAAAGCCTTGCAAAGAGACAGAAAAAATCATAACAATACCTTGGCAAATACCAGTGAGGAAAAGTAGTATTTAAAAAAAAACTGGCATCCAAGAGGGGCTTAATAATTGCATGAGTTATATTAAGTTGTGGTGTTGCTTTTTCTTTCTGAAAGAGGTGTCCTGCCTTCTCAGATTAGTCTGGAAAAGATGCACTGCATTGAGCCACTTGCACTGACAAGCAGATAGCTCAGATGGGCTGTTGTAAATAGTCTTACGAAGTTTTTCCTTTGAGCAGTGAATTTCTCTTAGCTTAACAAAACAATATGTAGGATCTTTAGCTCAAGTGAAAATTGAAGCTTTTCTGGAATTTTCAGTGTTGCTGCTCTCATTCATCTAGCTGAGGACCATTACCTGCAATCTCTTTCTTCCTTTTCCATCTCATTTTATTTAAAATATATTTTAAAACCTGTTGAAGTATCAGCTTCGGTAACAAGTCCTAGAGGCACATCACTTTGAATCTGGTGCCCACACAATGATGTGGAGTAAGGACATTTTCTTTGTTCTTAGTTTCTTTACANGCCTTTTTTTCTTATTTTTTCCCTCCTTTTTTTTTTTCCCTTTTAGACTGCCACCTTTAAATTACACGTAGAGGCTTCTGATCTCTGCAATATACACTACAGTGGCTTGTGACACTGCTTTCTCTTGTAGTCATTTAGCACATGATAGTCCCTCCAGCAGGCTGGTGCAAAGTCTGCTTCAGCTTACAGTGTTTGGGAACTGCAGGTCTTGACTCTAAATGCAGGGATGATTCCAGCATGCAGAAAGCAATTACCAGCCCTGGAAGCTGTCCAGAACAGCAAGGCTGACAGTGCTCCTCTCTGCACTCCTGCCCTGGCAATGCTAATAACCCAAAGCTCCCTATTAATAAATCTGTTGGGCAATGTGCATTCTAATAAGCACTCGAAGTCATATACTTACTTTTCTCAGTACTTACTTTTCATTTGAATATGTATGAATACATATAACATCAGCCAGAGCAGGTTGAACAGTGAATTTGCAAATAGACATGCAGTATGGAGACTTACAGAATGCTTGCCTTAGTAAAATTGTGGCAGGTAAATTATGAATGCTGTAGTCTATAATCTGCACTATTATCATAATTGCTATCTGCATTATCTTTTTAGATGGCGATGAAAATATTTTATATAACAAAATTAAATACCAGTGTTTGTTGTACTATGTTTAATACTTTCATACCTTTTAAGTGCATGGTGCTGTAAAGAATAACTCAAGTGTAATTTAGATCAGTGATTGCTTGTAAAATGCCTGAGATGAAACGTGGGAAGATTGAGTGTAAAAATACTTTTACTTGAAACCAAATACAAGGTCATTAAAGAACATTGCTAAATGAATAAGAAGATTATTATTACTATCTTTTGAAAAACTGTTGCAAACTAAGTCTCTGCTCTCTGGGTGTTTTCTGTGATTAAATTATTTATTATTATCTCCTAAGACTCTCCTGCTATAATCCATCTCCTTGTCTGTGTGCTGCCGTGGTTTTTTACCCTGAGGCACTGGGCAGTAGTCAAAGGAGGTGTCTCTCAGCTTTCTGCTCATGAAGACCTCTGTGCCTTCAGCTTCACAGCAGGCACTTGGTGTTCACAGTTTTGGGCTCCCAAATCAAGTGTGGTGGGAGAATGAGCCACACGTGTAGGATTTGCAGCTGCTGACAGGCAGGACCTGTTGCATTTATCTGCCTGTTTTTAGAAAGCTTCTGTTGCAGTTTTATTTTGGTCCTTTCTAATATGTAAACCAACTGTTAGTGCATTGAAAGGCTTGATAACACCTCAAAGTAAATATCTACGGCTGGGGCTTTTCTGTATGGACAGACTCAGCCTCTTCTAGTGGTGTGCTTTCCCTGGAATTTTCACAAGGTGTGCCTGCAGTACAGGGATTCTTGGTGGGTGTGGAAAACTGAGGCAGGACAAAAAATGGTAGTAAGAGATCATGGAAGCATTTACTGGATCTGGAATACCTGGGGATGAGTTTGGTCTTCTGCTTCTGCAAGGTTCTTCATTTTCTATCAAGTGCAAAAATAATTGAGAGGTCAAGCATTTATTCAGCCACTATTATTACATCAAGTTCCCCATCCTGAGCTTTCTCTGACACCACAAATGTCACTGTCATGGGTTTTACTCATTCATTTCATGCTGTTCAGATTAATACATTTCAAGCTGATCAGATAGAGGGATATGGGAGATAAATATCTTGCCCTCAATGTAACCATTAAATAAAGATAAGAAAAAGTAAGATAGGTCCATGAAAACAGGTGATGGTGTTGAGATATTGTAGAAGAGCACAAAATCTCCTTTGTTCACAGCAGCTCTTCTACTGCAATCCCGACAGTAAAATCCATAGCAGAGTGTTTCTTGTGGTGTATTAAATACATCTTTTACCCTAAATTCAGACTGGAAAATATCCAAGCATGCAAGAAATCCATTTACATTTTATGGAATAACTTGATATGCTTTCATGCTGTCAGGGCTGACTAAACTCAGACATTGAGGTTGTGAAGCAACCCAGAAGCATCTCGTGCCTGGTTATCTCACCTGGATCACCTACAGAGCCAGCTATCCCAGTCCCACTGAAATTGTGAGTGGGTCTCTGGTTGGAGGCATGGAATGGTGAAGGCAGGGGAGATGTTGGTCCAAACACACCCTGGCAGTTGAGGGCTTCTGGTTTTGTCTCTGTGGAAAGGGGACATGGCCTTGGGGGCCAAAAGCACAAGTGGTGTTATGAGAAACAGAGAAAGGCCACTCTTCTGTTATGGTCAGAGTCATCCTTTTTCTTCCCTGTGTTGTGACCACTTAGTGGCTGCTGCCCAGTGCTTGGAGCTTTTAAGACAGAGAGGTTTGTGTGTCTTGGTCGTTACACTCTGTTCTGCCAGTGATGGCTGGTGTGTACTGGTGATAAAGCTCTTTGTAAGCAAACAAAAAGCATGTTCTGCTTTGATTCACAGGATATTAAATCTCGTGTTGAGTCAAAGAAACAATTTGCTGTGTGGCACAGTCAGTGACCTGTCCAGCTATAGTCAGTAACCTTTATCCAAATGAAAAATCTTCTTACGAACATCTGCCTTAAGTGAGAGAGATTTCTTGAAAGCATATACTGAGTGCTTAAGTCTCAGGCACTGTGATGCATTTTGATTAAATAAGAACAGTTTGGGGAACATTTCTTTATCATATAAGTCACAGCAGAAGGTGATAGGAGTTCCTGACTTTGGTCTCTTTGGGGTTTCCTTCCCACTTATGAGACTGTGGATGCTGTACACATTTGACCATTGTTGCCTAGGTCCCTGAGGACTTACATGGTTATTTACTAAAGGAAACAGGTATAAAAATATTATGCAACAATTGGATTCCTGAGAGCAGGATATAAACTTTTATTCAGGCTATGTCCAAAGCTTGCATTTTTAATTGAGCTTTGATAGGCACTGGTTTTAGCATTTACTTGTCACAAATGAGGCACAAGACTCCCTTGTTTCTTCCAAAGAGAATCAAGTTTATCACCATCATGCAAGGCCTTATATACACTGTAGAACTATGCTAGGCTTTTATACTGTGCTAAAAATACTCTGGCTAAAATTATACTTGTTAGGATTTTTGTTAAGGAAAACAAATACACAGTGGCCACATGCCACGTCCTATGTTGCTATTCACACGTTCTCTTGACCAGTTAGCACTCTGATCAGGCGCTGTTCACGCAAACCTTACATAACTTGTTCTTGTCTTCATGCCAGCTGCACTTTTCCCAAAGTGCTTTTCGTGGAAATATATGGGTTTTTGTCTGGATAAATGTGTGTTACACTAAAGACACTGGACTATGCCTGTTTTGAGTGTTGTGCTTCCAGTACAGAGCAAGCTAATTTGTAAAACTGTTAATTGCCTTATCTGGAAATCTTCTAATTTAACATATTTCATATACTATCTGTTGAAAAGTAGGCTAAATATCTGATTCAGCTAAGAAATCAAAACTTCAGAACTTCATGTTGTTTCTTTAAAACTCATTAAGTGCTGATAAAATCTACCCGTGAATCATATTAATTGAAACTTAGTTTGAAGTAAATTAATTTAAAGAACTGGATGGCTTAAATTATTAAAATGTGCATTTAGAGGTTTAATATTTCATCTGTAGCTTGTTAGTCTGTAGTTGCATGTGAACTCTTTTGCTGGGGTAAACAGTTCCTGTAGTTTTCTCCCTTCCCTGAGGTGTTCATCCCTCCTTTCATGGGGTTGTGTGGATTAATTTAGGGGGTCTTGGAGAAGTGGGTGGACAGGGCAGCTGCCGCTCCAGCTGTTGTAACCAGACTGATGGTGAATATCTCATTGTGGCCTCACTCTCTTTGGATCACCATTTTACAGAGTCATCATGAAATGGGTGATCTAATTCCCATTCTTTACTCTTTTTTTTTTTTTTTTTTTTTGAGGGATCCCTACAAACATAGCAGGATGCACTTGAAATGCTTCTCATGCTATTTTGTTTCATGTGCCTTTTTTCTCAGGCTTCTTAAGCAAGATGAATTGTTGAATATATTTGCATGCTGTTGTGCTTCAAATTATGTATTCACAGATTTTTTTTTTTGTCTGCACACAACTAGTTGGGTGTAGATGCTCATTTTTAATAAGAACGTGGCAAGATTCCAATACATTGTTTTCTGCCTTTTTGTTTCTTAAAAAAGTGCCATTCTCCCCAAGGAATTAAAAACTAAGATGAGGCAGATTGAGGGCAAGCATGTGGTTACAAACAACTTCTGAATAATTTCATTTAAGATGCTCAGTAATGACTTTGAAAACTTTGCAGGTAAAACACAAACTTTTTGAGTAAAGCAAAATCCTTCAGATAACAATTCCCTGTGTGTGCATCTTCATTTTGTTTTGTTTCTTTACGCTTTTTATTGTGTCTGTTGCAAGGAAAGTCTAAAATGATTCTGATATTTCATTCAGGCAGAAAATTTTGACAAAATTCAATGTATTTCAGTTCACAGAATCACAGAATCACTGGGTTGGAAGAGACCTTCAAGATCACCGAGTCCAGCCCATGCCCTAACACCACCTCAACTAAATCATGGCACATGGTTTTCAAACTTAGTTTCTTTTCTTAATTAAATCTCAGTTCTTGTGCGGTAATCTCTCTTGTTTCTGTGAGAGGAGGGTGACCTTTGGAGGAAAGACCTGAGAACATGAGATGAGCCCCAGCACAGTAATTTATTTTTTTCCCCAACCAACGTAGAAAGACTTTGGCAAGACTGCCTTAAACCACAGTGGCTGAAGGGTCTCAGTTTAAATGCCTTTTCTGCCTGATTTGGAGTAGGGATTTGGGTTTTTAATGACCCATTCATAACCAAAATACCTCTGTGCCTCCAGTAGAGCTGTTTCACCTTGGATTATCTAATTAAATCCATCAAGTATAGAGCAAGTTGCTGGCTCAGAGGAATATTCACTGTTGATCTTGCCCATTATATGTTGCTGATCTACCACCTTAGACTAGAACATTGCATATCTTCTGTGGAAGAACTGGCTTAAATAAACCTTACCCTGCAGTCTTTGTTCATGGGTAGTCAGTGGGCTCTTGACACTGGGACAGCAGTGACCACATGGCTGTTCCACAGCTTTGCCCCAAGTTTTGGGGTTGGAAAACGTAAAAATTCCTTTGACCTCCCAGCCTTGGGAATAACACAGTTCTCTGGATCTCATTTTATACCACAGACTTCAGCACAGTGTCCCCGTGCTGCTGGGTTGATGGTTGGATTAATTACGTGATCTTGAAGGTCTCTTCCAACCTTGACATTTCTGTGATTCTGTTCCTAAACTGGCCAATTGTTCCGATACGGAGAAAAGAACCACACTGACTCCCAGGTGGAAAATGAGGGAGAATCCGTGACTTTACTGATTTTCAGGAGAGTTTTTATAAGGTAGATCATGAACATGCCAGGGGTCACAACACCATTGGCTGTATGTGTTAGCCACGTCCCAGGAGGCAGACCCAAAAATCTAGCACATAGCAGAAAGTTGTTTTTCTAATTGAACTATTCTCTATCAGAGAAAAACTGTTTGCAGGTGCAACGAGTTTACAAAACAATAATATTGTTTAGACTATCATATATGGGAAAGAAAGAGTTCTCACCGAACATTAGAAAGCTAAGATTTTCCCAGCTAAAGCTTTCTCAGCACCGACAGCCAATCTTTGGCTGAAGACTTCCTGCAAAGCCATGTGGCTCTACTGGTTCCAGGTGTAGCTTTCCCAATATGGACAGTGATGAGTTATCCTGGTTTTTGTGTTGACTTCCCAGTCCTAAAGCAGGGAACATTTTTTTTCCTCTCAGCACATCCTGCTCCTCTCCTAGATGTGGCAGTGAAGTAAAAGCAATATCCATAATTCATTTCATTGCTTCAAAGAACCAGACATGATCACAGCAGAATCAAAAAATGAATGTTAAAACAGAGGCAAAAGGGTGAAATATATTACACTGATGACATTATGGCAACATAATGAAGAAACTGAAAGGCACAAAATGAGATCTTATATTTTCCTAAAGTTTAGTAAACCCATTCTTTTCCGCTTTATGGATGTGATGAACATCAATAAGATTGATTAAAAAAGGCTGTAGAATGTTGAAATTATACCATGTTGCTCCCAGCTTCAGTATTATTCATGCTTACAATGGGCCATTACCCATACACCGTTCTTTACTGAGGAAAATAATAAATTAATTGCTTTCTTCTGTCCGTTTTTACCTTGCCTAAAGCTTGTCAACAGTTTCTCTGTCAAGATTGCTGCAATTGCCATTTGCATAGTAAAATCTGCTTCTTCAGCTTGGCAGAGATTTTGCCACAAGCCTGGTTTTCTCTGAGCAATTGGCTCTGCTCACTCAGAGTGCACAACCTGGTGCTGTTTGCTGGGAGCTGTGAACAGGGGACAGAGCTCTTGGAGGTGGCAGTGGCTTTGGAGGGACAAGGGCAGTGGATCAGTTGTTTTTCAGCTGAAGTTTCTGGCAGCTTTGCTGTTACCACCATAACCAAACCCCAAATCAGAGCCTGTGGCTGCCATAGGTCATGTGCCTCTTCGGTGTTTTGTAGGATATGTGATTATTTAAGCCTTAAATTCCTATTTATGAGCAGCAAAAAATATTCCACAGAGAATGATTTCCCCTTGACTCGACTGCATAGCAAGAAAAAAAGAAATCCGATTTACCACAAACACATTTGTTCATCCAGGAGACAAGGAGAAGGAATAGGTTGATTTGAAGTGAATCTGAGAAGGAATGGCCAGGATGTGTTTGTGTTTATTTAACTGAACAGAAGGTTTGTACTTCTGGGAGGGGAATGTTCACATGGGGGAAATGTAAGATGATAAAAAAAGAAATTTAGTCTTTCATCAGTTCCTCTGCAGAGCTGACAAGGTTTGGGTAATTAAACTGCTTACCTATATTTTGTGTGCCTGGTGTTACAGCTGGATGCTGTCACCCTCACTTTCCCCCACTGTGTAATTTACTGCATTAGCAAGTTGCTGAGCCTTCACCTGCCTGCAAACACCTCACCCTTGGAATGGAGAAAGGGGTTTGCACTCAGGGTACAGGTGCTTTACAGACCCACTGAGGGAGGAGGATCATTTTGATTCATGTTTATATTTTTAATTTTTTTTCCTAAACTGTGCCTTTTCTGTGAAGGAATAATTGTGCAGCTGCAGTTCTGTAGGGAAGCCAGCCAAGCTGGGTTTTTTTGTTTTTTTTTTTTTGAAATCTGCTTATGCTACTGAGAGTCTCCTACTAGTAAAGATAGTTTATAAACAAGAGGACCACATGTGACATTTTCATCATGTAAATGCTCCCTGATTTCCTAAGACTGATTTGGAAAATATCCCTCCTGGATGGGAGGCTATGTGGACTCCTTTCAGTGTTTTTATTGTTCCTCATAGGAAAGCCAGCCAGACCCCAGCTGGCAGGAGCAGCAGCAGAAGCAACCAGGCAGGACTTTACCATGACCCTCTCAGTTTGCTTGACTACTTCCTAAACATTTTTCACTTCATACCACCTGCTCTTTCTTCAGTTATGTTTCACTTAGTAGTTTCTTGGTATTTTTGTTTTGTCATTTTCCCATTCCTTTACCTGATCTTTACCAATTCCTCCCATGACCTGAGGAAAAGGCCTGATGATTGTTTGAATCAGTTCATATATTGTATTTTTCCCTCTTTGCCAGATGTTTTCAGGGCAGAAGTACTTCCCTACCCCATATGCACAACACAATGGCACCTAAATGTAACTCTAATAAGCTTCATTAACAATTAACTTCATCCAAAATACACAGAGTGGTCACTTTGACTTGAAAAATTGATGGGAAAATTAACCCTTATTGCTTTGAAAACTCAGACATTAATTTCAAGATCTGTTCTTTTCAAAAGAGTCATCTGCTTTCAGAAGAGAAAAGCCCTTTTGAAAATATCTGAGAGATGTACCCTGATTTTCCTTTTTCTCCAGTAGAAGAAGGAGCACTCTCTTAGCATGGCCTTTGAAACTTTGGCTTTTCTGATGATGTTTTAATGGCTTTCACAGAAGTTATACACAGAAGCAGATATTAAATCCACCCTGCCAAACTTGCTTTCATCTGCTCCTGATGCTTTGTGGGAAATAGTGCCAAAAATTGCCAGTGAAATTAAACTTTCAGAAGAAGGCATAAAAATGAGATTTCTTAGCACTGGAACCAGACTTGTAAATATCTCTGGCATCTTCATGAGTGGAAGAGCATCTAGAAAGTGAGCAAGGGTGATGCAAGACGGACTGATGTAATTAGTGGTGCTGGGCACAGTAAGAAATATCTCAAAGACCTGTGAACATTTACTGTGTGGTAAATTCCTTGAATAATCCCAGAGGAACAGTGATGAGATGCTGCACCAGCATCTGCTCCAGGCTAAGGAAGGAGAGGGTAAAATAGCACCAAGAGTTTATGCACAACCTGAAAACCAAACCCAAAGAACCTGTTGAGTTTCCAGTGAATGCTGTGGGCAAAGGCAAATGTGAGCCACTCAAATCCATTTTTATCCTCTCGGTGGGATGAGGTACTTGGCAGGTGGCTTTCCAGGAATCTCCTGCAGGGAAGCTGTTCCCAGCAGGATCCCTGACAGGATTTCACCTTTGAGAAATGCCACATCAGCAGCTCATAGGAGCCCTACAGTGCCTGATGTGTGAACTGGAAGTTGCTGGTGCTGTTGATTGACATAGAAATGGTATCCTTTTCTTCCTGTTGTTCTTTAGCATTAAATTTATACTCCATATTATGGGAAATTTGAGTTCTTTTCTGTTAAAAACTCACATCCTTTTTTTCATGCAGAGGCAGACTTGATTTCAGTGCTTGTTTACCAAACTCAAAAGTATTTTTTGGTTTGTTTCTACATAACTGTTTGTGTTATTCTACATTATTTTTTGCTACTTAAAGTCTTACTGAAAACATTTTAATTATTCATTTCAACAGATATGCAGTGCAAGAAACAAAGATAAAAAAATTCACATGGAGTAAACTGTAAATTTTTTAAAAATTAAGTACACTTTTAAATTGTTCTTGATGAAACAAAAGCAAAGCCTACCAAACACAGTGTCTGAAGCTTGAAGTTGAAGCTGTTCTTATTGTTAAGTTAAAACAAATAATGACTTATAGAAGTTGTGAGAAGATCTCTCTTTTCAACAAGATCCAGTTTTAAGCCATCTCTGATTGAAGATGGGCTGATTTAATTCCTCATATTTTCAGGGCGAGAAGTCAATGGCAGATGTAGTTCTTAAGCAGCATTATGTGGTAGCATTGTACAGAAAACACTAAATAAGGCAAAGTGGTTCTGGTAGGGCTTGTGCAGGCATAGGAAAGGGAGTAATTCTGGGGAAACCCAAGTCTTTATGAATACTTATTTAGAGTTATTGCATCTACAAAGCACATTAGCACTCTGAAAAACACCGTACCTATAAAAGCAGATGAGCAAACAGCAACTGTGTACAAAGGTACTTAAGGATGCTGTGGGCCACTTGCCACTCACTTGAAAGAGAGGAAATATGAGCAAACAATTCTGTCTTTTTCCTGCCACTGTGGTTCTGACACCTGTTTGTTTCTGCCTCAGGAAAGGCTTTTGTTCCTTCCCAGGCACAGTAACTATTTTCATACAAGCTGCTATAGCTTATCTTCAGGACAGTAACCCTGTTGCAGCAGGTTTGGGTTTGG
Organism: Rhipidura dahli; assembly: GCA_013399225.1. Taxonomy (NCBI): domain Eukaryota; kingdom Metazoa; phylum Chordata; class Aves; order Passeriformes; family Rhipiduridae; genus Rhipidura; species Rhipidura dahli. Next base: position 146,801 of record VXAC01006422.1, on the reverse strand, counting down.
CTTTTTTAATACTTTGGGGTAGGTATTTTACCTCTACATTGATGAAGATGTTGAACACTCAGGGTGCTGTTCAATAGCTGATCTGGGAAAAAGCTCAAAAGTTCAATTATTCCACCTCCCTTAACAGAGATGATCAAAGTAGTGGATGGGGAGCATGGGGAGAAGGGAGTGCACCAGGCTGAGGAGGAGATGAATGAGTGCAAACAGAAGCACCAGAAAATCACCTTTTCTTACTTCAGTCTGTGCAGGGGGTAGGGCAGAAGGGGGTTGGAGATCTGCTTGTTTGTAATCTCTGTGTTGTGGGAAGCTCTGACCAGTCACACTGACGTGGTCCTGGAACCAGGGGGATTGACCTGGAATCTCTTATGCCACAAAAATCTGAAACCTTCTGTACTGGGATCAAAAAGAGAAGGAGCATCCTGGCTTCTGTGTTTGGTTTGTAAGTAGTGCTGGTGTCACAGGGAAATACAATCCCCCAAACTGAGCCCTGTTTCCAGGTGTCTCACTGGGGGCTGCCATGCCTTGGTCCAGTTGGACAGAACTATAAACAGGGGAAATTTCATTTCAGGGGAATTTCCATATTCATTTCAGGGGGAAAACTGAGCCCCTGACATTCCATGGCCATTCCCAAATGCTCCTGGGTTTTATGGACCAAGGAGGCCCCTGTCACTATCTTGCCTGACCTAACACAGGCCATAGATTTCATGTAGGAATTTTTGGAATCAGTCTACAACTTCCAACTTTCATAGTTTCTGCAAGACCTACTGCCAGAGTTTAGCTACAATGCCTTGCAGAGGAAGGATATTATTTGCAAGGCAGCTCTCAAACACACAGTACATGTACAGTTCTTGCTAGGAAAACTAACCCAACCCCCCAAAAACTCCAAAATCCAATCAAATATTTTATTGTTGTTAGATGGCAGCTCCATTTATGTAGATTATTTTAGTTCTGGTAACACCTAAGCTTTGTTTGTTCCTCTTTGTGATGGACAACTCTAGAAACTGTTTGGCAAATATTGCAAAATCTTGGCATTTCTGGTTTTCAGCAGTCTTACTTTCCCAATAGTGTGGTTTTGGTGTTCTTTGTTTTGTTTCAAATTACACTTTCATTCTGCACATCTGAAGTGCTTTTGTATCTGTTTTTTAGGTGGCAGCTATTTAATTCAGGAAGAGTGACTTCATCTGTCAGCTTGGGAATTCTACAGCTCAGCCAGTTACTACTTATTTCTAATAACAGCCAATTGCTTTTTTTTTCTTTTTGTAATAACACTGTTATACAGGCATTAAGAACTCCTGCTTTCTGTAATGGCTTTACAATTTAAATTACATGTAACTTATTCTTACCTTATTATGAAAAACACTACCTTCTTTCCCTTACTCCAAACTGTATTCTAATACCTGAATCTCAACTTTCTCTTATTAATCACTGAAGAGTTTTAGATATTTCATACACTGACCTCCCCAAAAACATCCCCTATAGATCCAGTGTGCTCTCTACCATTCAAATATTTTATAACAGCTTGAAATATGAAAACTAAAAAGAGAAGCATTCTCTTTTATTCCTTTGTATAAATTATGATCCATGAATATTTCACCATGAGGAAAATAGGCAAGCCTATCTTTAAAGAGGGAATGCAGGCTGGAACTGGAATGAATAATAAAAGGCTTTTCTGTCTAATGAACATCTGATCTTTTAGAAAAATATTTCCGAGGCAGGAGCGTGAAGTTCAAGCCTTGGAATGGTTTGTGAACTGAATATAAAAAAGTATGGACTAAGTTAATCAAGGCACTTCATTGAGTTATTGTCCTTTTACATTTAGAAAAAACCTAAAACCATAATAACATTCTGTAATTCTGAAGTCTGTGTGAAGAATTTGGTTATAAGATGTCAAAACAAGACTTTTCAGCAACTTAGTGGTTTTCTGTTTGCTTTTTTTTTCTTCTGACAGAAAGTTCATCCGAACAACAATAGATTTTAAACATGGCATAACTACTTCCACAAAAATGATGAGCAAATAAATATTTATTAAGAATTACTTAAAAATTAATTGGCAGCTCTAGTGGAGATGTTTTAGAAAATAACTCAGACAAGACCATTGAGCATTAACTAAGAATGTATTGTCTGGCTTCTCCAGTGGCAGTCAGGAAGAGCTGCCTGTGTACCTTAATCTGGGACATTTTTGATCTGTTTTGATATTGCCTGTTACAATGCATGTGCAGTCCTTCCTCTCACCAAATAATTTATGTAGACAGCCCTTTAAGTACTGTAAAATACCAGATGATATCTTTACAGAATCAATGTAATATTGCATAGGGGAATTGCTTCAGCCAGAAAGAATTTCTCTTGAAAAGTGAGCATTGCTAGAGGAGTTCCTGATGCCATTTTTCCTGCACGGTGCTCAATTTAGTGTAGGAATCAGCTCATCAAATCTCTGAGTAAGGCAGGGGCTTATGTGCTCTCCTCATTCTTGTCTTCCTTCATCCTCTGGTAGAGAAGCAAAAAGGAATTTTTGGGTTTCCCAGGAGTCTTGCAGCTGATGCCAATGCAACAAGCCTTGTTATCAGGGCTAATGCTCCTTGTGTTCTCCCTCTGCCTCTCTCACGTGCACAGGGAAATCACAATAACCTGACAAGAAATGTTTAGAACATCCGCTCTCTGCCATGCAGTTATTGATTTTTACACAGCATTCCTACCATGCATTTCAGTCATGCTTCAATATTTTACTGACATGGAGGTAATGTGTGTCTGAAAAGCTTGAGGGCTATAAATTTTATGTTAATTGACAATATAACATCTGAATTTAGAAATACCTGGCATGAATAAAATGTAAAACAGGATGATTATGTGTGGTTAAATAGTTGACTTTTATATTATATATTAGTCATGCCATCATCCAATTAAAAGGATAATGGAAACAATAGTGATTTTTAATTTTTAAACCAGTGTGGGCTGCAGTAAGGGGATTATGGAGCTTTATGAAGTAGTTTGCATAATGTAATGCTCAATAATAGAATCTGAGTCAAAGCTGAGCTGCACATGGTAAATTAGGCAACTTTTACTTTCTCCTTGATGTAACTCCAGACTATAAATTCTGCCTGTGAAATTTATGGAAGTGTCTCCAGGTTAGGAAGAGATTCGCCGAACAAGGTTGCAATTTGTGCTCTTTTTTCAAGAATTCTTTTCAGGCCTGACTTTGGCATGTGAGTCCTGAGGCCAGGATGGCTGGCTGTGGGTTTTGTGCTCTGCTAGACCAGACTTTACTTCTTCTTCAGCTGAGACTGATTTAAATAACTGTGGATGCCACCTGCCCTGAACATCCCATGGGCTCACCAGGAGTTGGCTGCTGCAGTTTGGAGGTGGCAAAGGACAGGGACACAAGGATCAATGTCCCGTGTGGTTTGTCCACAGCTGGGACTGAAAACTTTAAAGTGGCCACAATGCTTTCAAGCATGTAAGGGAATGATTCCCTGTTACAGGGGAAAAATTTGATGTGCCTGAGTGTGACCTGCAATGGCTGTGTAAAGCAGCGGAGGGATTAATTGCATTCAAAAAATGAAAGCATTGCCTGAACATGGGAAGAGCCATGTTAGAGGAAGAAATGTACAGAATCAGGCTGTGCATAAATTTGGTGCAGAAGAACTTGAGCCGTCTTTCCTGATGTTGAAGGGGTTTGTTTCTGAGCCTTTTATTTACTTTGTCTCCCTCAGCAGACCTGGGAATTCTTTATATTTAAGGACTTATCTTCTACTTTATTATTTCTGTATTTTGTAATAAAATGTGGCTTTAGAGACTGTGAACTTTTACTGTCTTTTGGTCTGTCTGTTTGAAGGAAAGAATTATGGGGAGAACAGTCCAGTCCAGGGTTTTATCTGAATTACACCATCAGCCAGCCCTGGAAATGAGCCTTTTTGGTGCTGTAGTGGAAGAGAACCAGATATGTGAACCGATACTCTAATATTGATTATTTTTGAAAATACCTTTGTTTAAAAAGGCTGCTTTAGAGGAGCAACAAAGATTTTGTTTCCCAGAATGTCATTGCCTGGGAGTTTCTTTGCCCAGGTAGTGGATGCATTTTTGAATGATGAACATCCTGGAAAGCGTGTAACTGCAGTGATTTGCACTCCTCTGTGTCATAGCCAGGCACAGGCTGTAGTTTTGCGCTTTCCCTTTAAGCTGGATCCACTTGGCATCATTTAGTGAGTGAAGAATCAGGGCTGCTAGACAGTTCTGAGTTGACCTGATTCTTCATAACTTACAAAAAATTGTAAATTATCCAGGGCACTGCCAATTTCTTCAAACTGGTCCTTTCAGTGTCGTGCCAACTTCAGGTGACTTCAAAGCAAGTAGGACCTGACCACTGGTACTCACTCCTTACCCTGAAAGCTGTGTGTGGATGAGTCCCCACTCCATTCTCTGCTGTCCCCATAGCTGATGGAGCAGTGGCCACCTGCAGCTGGCCACTGGCTGGCTGCTCTTCACACCATAAACCCCACAGCAGGGCAGCAGGTGGTGTGTAAGCTGTGGGAGCGCCGAGCAGGGTGGGATCTGAGAAACAATCCTGTTGGAGGCACAGCAAATGGCTGACTTCCCACAGTGAAGCATTTGGGTAATCCATCGCCATCTGGCTTTATTTTGCAAACCCACTCAATTGGCCAACATATTCAAAATATCACTGCAACTTCTTTCTCTCAGAGAGAATCTTGAAAAAAAGGAAAAAAAAAAAAAAGATAAAATTGCCTACACTTTTTTTTTTCTTTCCCTCCTGTTCAAACTGTAAAGGATTTCTTTACATTCATGTAATCATTAGGTTTTGTAAAATAGCCTTTTCTTGGACTGAAAAATGTCCTTCTGTGGGAAATGCAGACACGGGGTATCTTTTACAAATTCTGTGATTTTATTAGGTGCTCAAATAAACTGTGATAATGAGCTGGTTCAGCCAAGTAGACTGAGAGGCAATGACTCAGGGCTGTCATACCAATATTTATCAGGGTATGGGTGGTCTAGCACTTAGAGACAGAGATAAGTGGTGCTTAAGCTCACCTCTCCTGTTCCTCCCTTGCCTTCCAGATACAAGAGATGCTCCTGTCCACATTCACATGATTGGAATGCCTATACCCCCAATTTGTGTGGGGTTTGTGGGGCAAATCCAGAATGGATGGCAATAGAATGTCAAATGACTGAAAAATACACCTGTCTGCTACTAATTTTTAGTTTACCTGACAGCCTTTTGTCATAGAAGGTATTTCTGAGGAATTAACAAGGATAAGGATAATAAATAATATGCTTTTGGAGAATTTGTCATCCTTAAAGTTTCTTGAAAGATGGGCAACTTACACTTCAGTTGTGCTGTTTGTCAGACACACACGTGACTGTCTTAGAATGCAGGACATATTTAGATAAAAACAGCTAGACAATACAAAAAAAAATCAAAACCAACAATAGACCAAAACCACACAAACACAACCCACCAAACCAAGGCACAGCTCTGGTGCAGTCTAACAATCTAGTTCTGTTCAAAAATGCAATGAAAAGCTTGTTTTGTACATCTCACTCAGTTATCTGGGGAAATTAATACCCTAGCCCGAGGCCTCTGTGTTAATGACCCCCAGCTATGCAGGGATGAAAGGTTTTATGTGTCAGCTTGTTCCCCACTGCTGAAATTCTCTGTGGAGCCTTTTGTGCAGGGTTTTTTAAAATTTAAATTCATAAATGTATCAAACATGGGCATTCTTTTTCATCCCTCCCTCATAGCATTGAGATGTGATCATGTTAGAGTGGATGTTTACTGGAGGGAGGCTCCTTTTCTCCTTTTCAGAGTGATGTTTGTGGAGTCTTAACTGGTCTGATGAGTGTGCTCTGCAGATTAGGCTACTCCCCATAGATAGAAAGATTACAGGGGCATGCAGTGATAGAACAAGGGGAAATGTCTTCAAACTGACAAAGGGTAGATTTAAATTAGCTCTTAGGAGGACACTCTTTACTGTGAGGATGGGGAGGTGTGGAGGCTGGTGGGCCTGCTGGACAAGGAACAAAGGGAGTCCTCTGGTGGGTCAAGTCCAAGGTTCCTTTCTAGGTTGGGGTGGCTGGGGGTGCTTCCCCCAGAACGCTCAGTTCTGCTGTGTTGGTGTGCCCCAGTTCTGCTGCCCTGCTTGGCTCCATTGGCCCTTCCACCCCTTGTTTCCTTATATGCCCCCTCACCACACCCTCAGAGTTTCCCTGTAGGCTCCCTTGCCCTGGCCCTGCCTTTGTGCCACCCCTTGCCCTACGATCATTGCTCTCTGAGGCTCTCTCCGCTCCCCTGTGTAACCCTGGAGCCCTCATTGTTCTGCCACTGCTTCTCTGGAGCCTTGCACGTGTGTGGCTGCAATAAACCTCTCCCGCAGAGCCCCATGAGAAAACCCTTCCTGCTCCTTCATCGTTGGGCTGTTTTTCCAGCTGTCTGGCGGGTGTGTGTGTTGGTGTGTGTGTGCCAGTGTGGTGGCTGCACCGAGCGGCTTCCTCTGCAGATGCTTTTGGGAAGGTGGCGGCACTTTGCCGCACGATACCGCCGCAGCACTGAGGCAGCGGCACGGGCTGGTGGATTATTAAAATGTGGACGTGGATCTAATATCAATATCCACCTGAGACAGACAAAGACTCTCTAACTTGTTAAGGTTAGGAAGTGTATGTTTATTTCAGCGCTGGAGAGCTGCAGGGATAGCTCCCAAATATACAGCTCCGGAGTCACAATGCAACACCAGACTTATTTATCTATGACAATAATGTTATTTATCTATAACAAAATGTTATAGATAACAATCTATAACAAATATTTATCTATAACAATAATTTATCTATGACAATAATGCATATTCAAAATACAGATACACAAACGCCTCCCATTCCCCGCTTCGTATGGAAATTAGCAAAAAATCATCAAGCATGCGCAATTCTTACGATGGAATTTGGGTCGGTGGTCGTAAAATGGGTCTGAGGGCTGGTAATGAGGAAGTAATACTTGTCTTCCTCACCTTGACCTCCTTGCTTGTCTGGTTTTGGACAATACATTTGACCTTGGAAAACTCCCAAAGTTCTCTTCCATTGCTTTTGAATAGGTTGCATCTGGATAGAATTTATAACTGTCAAGGCTCCCTTTGAATTTCTTTTTCTAAGATTATTAGTTTCCCATTTTAGACAGAGCTGAATAAATATCAAATAATCAGAGCTTATCCTTCATTTAATCATTAATTTCTTCCCAGCTAAGTTCTGCATCTTTTATTCTAGCTGATTTCACTGAAACTAACTTTTATTTAAAACTACTACATTTAAGTGTCTAAAATAAAACCCTGTATTTCACTGGCCACTGAAACTCTGGATTCCCCATCCCTGGAAGTGTTCCAGGCCAGGTTGGATGGGGCTCTGCAACCTGGTCCAGTGGAAGGTGACTCTGCCCATGGAACAGAGGTGGAACAGATGGAATGCCCATGGAATGGTTAGAACTGGATGAGCTTTAAGGTCCCTTCCAACCCAAACCCAGCTATGAAAATTATAAAGCAGGCTTAAAAGAAGGATAATGATTTTTCCAACTGCTTATGGTTCACTAAATATCCTCCTCATCCCCCTGCTTTGCATCCATCATGGATCCGTAGGCAAACCCCGCCTGTCTCTAACCAGTATTTCTGAGAAGGCATTGACTGCACTGAGAACACCCTGAGCTCCTTTGCTTTTCCATACAAACCCCTTGTGTTGCTCTGGCTTCAGAATTGCTGTTCCATTTTCTCTCTGGCTGCTTCTGCATCGCTGTTGTGACGTGGACATGTAGAAAAACCACATGAGTCCAGGTCAGGAGAAAAGTGGCAAAGCAGGGGGTTTAATGGCTTTTTCCTGAGGTTTTTATATGTTAGTTCACAAAATGAGCTGGATGGCATAAAGTAATTGGTTCTCTGGCCATCCACCCCCCTGAGGGGGTTGGCCCAACTATAGCACGTCCATTCCCAAGCATTTTTCTATTTGAAGCCATAACAATCTGGGAAAACAAGTAGCAGGTGTGAATATTGATAAACACTGGTAACTTTGTTTTGGTTAGCATGCATGAGAAAGACAGAGTTCTCACAAAATGCTAGAGAGCTGAAGAATTTCATTGCTAAAGCTTTGTCAGCATCAACACTTCTATCCTTTCAATTTTACGGTACTCAACATCCCAGGCCAGGTCCAAGAATGGTTGATTTGCTGGGTTTTCAATGAATTCTAATCAAAATAAGGCATCTAAAGGCACCTGTTCTCTTGATTAAAGGAGGCAAACATGTCCTAGGGATCTCTGACAGTGTCTTGATGTAGGTAATTCAGTAGCTCAGGCTGCATAAAGTCATGTGAACTCTTACAAATATGCTTCAGAGCTTATCCTGTGCCCTGCATCCATTGATCAGCATGATCACTGACACAGGAAAAACCCATTTGAAAGCAAGCCTGAATATAGGCCAGAGGAAACTGAATGTAAGCATGAGAAAATTTATAGGTCCTGGAGCCAAAGAGAACATTCAGATTGGCTACTCTGCCCTCTTGTAAATTGAGTAATTAATGTTTATTTCGACCCCATCTCATTTTCCCAGGAAGAATGACAGCTCTCTGTGTCCTTTGCATCAGCTGTAACTTTTCACCTCTTCAACTGCTGTTATGTGTAAGTTCTTGGACCATTTTGCTTTAGGTCGCAATGCTGTTGTAGACTGTGTGTAACCCCAGGATGCACTGGAATCTCTCTTTCTAACAGAGCAATATCCTGCCTACAGGAAGTATCTGGTGATGGGGATTTCAGGGCATTTCTAGTCAACTTGGACTAAATGAGCTCATATTCATGAAAAATACTGCTAAAAATTTCAGAGGTGGGGAGTTATCTTCTATTTAATATAAATCCTTAAGTATGGTGTGAAGATGGATTTAATTCTGAACCAGATTATGGTTGTTCGTAACACCTTTTTAATTGCAGTATTTCCTGTTGGAAGGGATAGTGGTCATTTTAAATGTAAAGTGTTCTGCTTACTGCACAGGAGCACAGCTCAATTGAGCTTGATTATTGTGGGATGCTTTCTAAAGCACAGCAGGAACAATTAATTAATCTCTGATTATCAAAGTTGTGCTTCTGAACACTTTTCTTTGATCAATCTACAATATATTTGCTTTCTTTGTGTGGGAGAGTACCAGTGTGAGGATGGCACATGTGTTATTAATGGAGCTGTTGATCTCCTTCCTTATTTGTTAGGATTCTAGCCAAATGAAAAAATATTAAAACTGGGCTTAATAAAGGTATTTTTAATATATTTAATTGATTGTCTTCTTTAGTTGCTTATTTAAACTTAATTTGCTTGCATGGGAACTGTATGATACAATCCAGACTCCTCAGTTCTGGAGAATACTCTGTATTGATTTGCTGACTGAAGTTAGAGACTCAAACAAGTGCTTTAATAAGGCCAGTTGTTCTTGCATGTTAACAAAATTACCATAATAGGCAAACCAATTGGCAGTAATCACTGGTAATACCTCTGCCATTTATATGGGTAGCATTAAGAGATCTGTTTGGAATAGAGCTCCTGTTGTCAAGAACTTCTTTTTAATTCCGAAGTCATTGTAGAATTAAAGAAAAATGCCACTTGACTAAATTTTAGCATACCTGTGTTCAAGATACAATACAACTTTTTGATTGAGAAAACTTATTTGACTGACTTGAATGCTCCTTGGTTTAAGGTTTTTTGTAGAATAATGAGTGGAATGAGAGGTGGGGCAGGGGGAGTTGTGTCTGCTTGTCTGATTATTGCAATATTGTGTTGTAGAACTGTAAATGAGAGCTGGCAAAGGGCTGGGTGAAAAAGCCCCTGACACTGTCCTGGACACACACTCGAGCAGAACATGGATTTGTTCCTGCAGTTCTGTCTGCTTCCATGCCACCTTTGCTCTGGATTGCTCATTATCTCTGTGCCAATTAACTGTGGGGGCTTGATGAACTTTGTCAAGATCCACCCACCTGCAACAGCACACAAGACTCCTGTTTGGATATTTCTTTTTTTCTTTATCTGCTGTAAACCTAATAATGAAGTTTTTTAACTCTATGTCCTCTCAACAGCTTTAAAATTATATAAATTCACACATCCATCATAAATACATATGTGCATCTCTGTTGTTTCAGGCTGCTGGCAGACTTGTGTTATAATCATTGTAATTACATTTTGACAAGAATATGCAGAGGCTAGAAATTCCATGAAATTTTTACTAAATTATAGTTTCTAGAAAACCAGCAACTTAGACCATTTCTTAGACTGCTGACTTCTAATTCTCATCCTTCTTGATCTATTTATTCCTGAAGAGCAGCAGAGTCTGAGAGCAACATCCTTGGGACACCTTAATACAACCTGTGTTGTGTTCTAAATGTGCTCCTGCACTGCTTCCTGCCTCAGCTCTCGGGAGTTTGTGCTGTTGATTAAAATGATAACTATTTATTTATTTAAAACTTAATCACAACTGCATTCAGGAATCTCTGAAAAGGTGCTTTTGACATTTTTCACACATCAATGTTTAATTAAAAGTCACTTGAAAACAAATAAGGAGTTTGGGATGACATTTTACAGGAGTCTTTACCTGAGTTCTGTAATTCCTGATGAGCAGGACTTGAAGGCAGACTTTATGAAGCTGCTGTGTGGGATGTCAATGAAATGCTATCCCATTTCATGGCTCTCAGAGACCTGTAAGAATAAGTCATGGCAGAAACTCACAGAGAGATCAATATTATATTCAAGAAGTCTGGATAGTAAAATAGAAGCGTAAAAAGTGACAGATATTGCTAAACTCTGGACAGTAAAACAGAAGCTAAAAAGGGACTGGTATTGCTTAAGTATTTTGAATAGATTTCAATTTCAAAGGAAACCCCTACACACCCCAGTGCTCTGCACAATCAATATCAGAAATTATCATGCAAAACTGCCAGAAAAAATTGCAGAGAAATGTAGAGCAGCTGTGAGCTGACAGTGCTGTTGCAGCCTAAGAGAAGTGGGACCTTTTCTGGCAGCTCTAAGTGAACATCTCTGTGTGGTTTTGGGGAGATTTTGGGGTGATCACATAGAACCTACCCTACTCCTAGGGTAGGTTTTATGTGATGTGTGACATGAATTAAGGTGGTATTTGATGAAAATGAAGGTTGTCATAGATTTCATTTGAAGTGAATCTATCAAACTACAATGGAAGAGAAATAAAATCTTAAATGATTATATGAGGCATCTCAATTATTTTTAATGGATTTTTTTTTTTTACGCTAATGAATTTGAGACAATAAAGTGGGCTTGATTTTTAAAATCTTTTAATACAGATAGACTTCCTGTGAGGTTGCAAAGAGATGCAAAAGCAGCACAAACCCTCACAGCTGGTTATCCCTCAGCATAGGCTAAAGGAGGTTTTGCTGGTATAAAATGAGAGAGGCTGCCATGTGACAGTGGCAGTGTTTTTCAAGTAATGTGTCTAGATAAAGCATAAATTGTGAAGAAGAAAAGAAGAAAGAAAAGGCAGTTTTGCTAATGACAGTTTGTTAAGGTTGACAAGATGCCCATAGAATGCTTTCATTTTTGCTGTATTCTTCCCTTTTGCCCAAAGGATTGACTGTGAGGCAAAATTTGGCTGCTGCTAATAAGCACTTAATAAAATAATCATGGCAGAATTGCCTCAGCATTGACATGTACCACAGCCCATGTCGTGTTCTGTGGGGTTTCCGATAATGGCCTTTCAGACTGATAAATTCATAAATTATGATGTGGAATAATGGACTCTTATTTGAGTCTGGTTTACACTGCAGGAGCAAACCAGGAATCTGTTACTACACCTGAGGACAGGTCCCTACATGATTTATAAATGACTGCAAAAATGTTGACATAAGTGGAGTGAAATCAGGCAATTCCCATCAATGTCAAGACCAAGTGAAGATGGATTGTTACAAATCCTGACTGTGTTCGTGGGTCACAAAAACCCCAACTCTATTGCTGAAATCTGGCAAATCAGAAACTTGATCCTACTTAAAAGGATAAAAACAGACAACGTTTCTCCCCTCAAGGGGAAAATGCTCAGTTGCAGAGCAGGAGCTCAATAGCTAACTCATGGCCAGAGCAAAGCAAAGACTGGCACATGGCTGATAGATTTACTCTGACTTGGGACTGCATTCTGCTACAGATGTGCCTGACATCTGCTTGCCACAATAAATGTTCTTCTATTGGTCTCAATTTTCTTGCCACCAGAAATTTAGGAATGCATTGGATCAGTCCCTGAAGTAAGAGAAAGCAGACAACAAACTTGATGGCAAAGCAAGTAGATCCTGTTTTAGGGAGGGATCCCTTGTGTGAATTTTGTCAAATATGACTTTGCTCTTATCTAAATTCACAGAGAATCTCCTAGACAATCTGCTGCCCTGTCCATCTGGGTGTGTCAAGGGATAAGTAATTTGTCATCAAATGTGCTCAGAACCTTTCAGGATTTGACCTGCACTTATTAAACTCTATCATATCATGTTTAACAAAGAAACAGTAAAATGCGCTCTTCGGTTTCAAGAATTTACAGTGTTACAGTCTTGGGGGGTTTTCTTCTGTGTTTTTTGTGGCTTCATCACTTGAAGCTTGAAAAGAGTTACACATTTCTGATTTAACGCCCCCTGCAACAAATATGGCCATTAAAAATGTTTTTCTGCTGTTCAATTGCTGAGGATCCCTGCATGACTCTGCATTTTGTTCTGTTCTCTCTGGTGGTCCATGTTTTGATGTGATAGTGCAGTCAAGGGAACATCTCAACACAGCCAGGGTGAGGGAACACATTTATCTGGTTCTGTTGTCCATTGTCTTGCAGAAGGTATTATCTCTTCTCTAGGTGGCTGCAAAATGACTTTCTAAAAAATTCTTGGAGAAGTTACAGTTATTTACTGGGACTTTCACATTCCACTGCTGATGGTTCTGCAGAATATTTTATTTTAAGGTTTTTGGGAGTACTTTGCCTACATTTATTGGTTCCAACAATGAATAAAAATTATTTTAATATTTTTATGTAAAAGTGCAAATATACTTAATCACTTCCTTGCTGAAAACCAGTTTCAGACCCACCTAAGTGGGCTTCTCCAATGCCCTTTAATTCACAAGGGCTAAAAACTGGCAACCCACAATTGCATTTCAAGGCAATCCAGCTCAGTTGCCATGGAGACAGCCAGGCTGTTAGTGATCTGGATTATTATTTTAAAAGCTGAACCACTTCCTTGTGTGCTTCCTGCTTCCTCTTCATAATCCTGAGATCCCATCAGCTTTGAACATGCAAGCTGCTCTTGGCAGTGAATCGGCTTTTTTAATCCTTCTCCTGTTGGAGGAATTTTGAGGTCTGGGCACACCCTGCTCCTTAGCTCTGAGCCTTACGTGCCCTTGTCCCCAGGAGTTCATGTGTAGGATGCTCTGGGTATTAATCCACATATCACTGCTGTCCAAGGCTTTGGCATTTGAGGTCACTTCATGTTTCTGCATCCTTCGAATGCAAAGAGCCAGGGTTTACACCTGTACTCTCTATCAGGGGTGAAGCTTAACTTCTCTTTGCATAAACCCCAGATTTTTTTGGGAATATATCAGGTTTTATCCTCGAAGAGTGTATTTTTTTTTTCCCTCCTGGCTGACTGCAGAATGTGGGGTGGGCTTTGCTAAATGTGGTCAGGTTAAATGTTTAATGACCTGTGTAGTGAAGTTGTCATTAGCTCTTATTTGGTACCCTTAGGCAAAAACTAATTTGAAGCTTGAATTATCAACTGCTTATGACTGACCGATGAATATTATATCATTAAAAGAAATATTTCTAATCCTAAAGTAAGACTGATGTTTGCCATTCCTAACAGTGAATGAGGTGTTGACAAGCTTAAAGAGTAAAAAAAAATTTTAAAAAATTGGCTAAAACTGAGAAGGGGTCAAGACAAACAACCCCCCAAACTTTGTTTGTAGTTCCTGTCCTTGAAAGGTACAGTGTAATCTTTCCTTATTTATTCATTCCACTCCACTTTGCCCTCTCTGCCATTATGCAGGCTCCAACAAGGAAGGTGACCCCTAAGAATTCAAAACAAGTCTGTAGTAATATACTAATAAAAATTCATGTGGTGTTTAAAAAAAAATGAAAAAGAAAAGCTCAAATCTTTGTTCAAGGTCCATTAAAATGTACAGACCATTCTGCAATACTTTCATTAACAAGCTCCTTGCTTGTAAAAGTCCTGCCTATTGTGTGATGAATCCCCCACAGTATTATTGACTGTCTTGTCCTCTCTAAAGGTAGAAGATAAAGATAATAATGATAATAATAAAAAAAAAGTAATATGGTGGAAGAATGATAGCAGACAAGTTTCATATGCAGTCTAGTATGAGATGCATTAGCTTTTGGCAAATTCTGTTTGACCTCATATCATTTGGCCATTCAATATCATTGAAGGGGTCTGTAACTCACACTACAAATAAATCAAACTATTAGCAATGGTCCATGTTAGTTTGCAATATAATATCTAAGGCCTAAAGAAAACTCTTCTAATGCTGCCATGGAAAAGTAAGGGGCAACAAAAACCAGGGGTGAATGCAAACTTTAGGGCTGGAATAATTTATCATGCCTGAAAACCTTGGTGCAATGAATGATCCTTTCAGAGGGGATGCTTACAATCCAGATCTTTCCTCAGCTTTAGGGACTAAGGGACTAATGTTGCTTAGGAACAACCTGCATATTTAAACACTGTTTTAAACAAAAATGTCACAATCCAGTTAATGAATTCCATGCTCTGAAAATCTAATTTCTGCACTACTACCTTGTCTAAAGGCTGTCTTGGTTGGAAGTATATGAAAACATACAAGAGCAAGTTCTCAATCATTCAGACAGTCTTTATTTCTATTTTACTGTCTCCCAGTTAAGATTTTCCAACTGGTGCCATCCCTGTGTATTTTAAGTACCACACATTCTTTCAAGGCTGTGTAAGTAATTGGGTAACTGAACTGTCACCACTTGGTTCTGTCTCTACACCACCAGAGCCTCTCAAGATGTAGACAATAATTCCTGCCTTTGCATCCAGCAGTCTTGGAGCTTGTTCTTCCCATTATGCAAAGTCAGCAATGAGGAGCTGCTCAGTGAGCTGCTGCCACTGCAACTGGAGTGTTGGAAGGCTGAGAAATTGCTGCTGGGTCTGGCTGGATGCTGGACTGTGGTGACACACAGAGCCATGGACGTGCCTCCGGTGCAGCACTGGGGGACAGCAAAGCTGAGATCTTCTGAGTTGTGTAAAAAAAAAAAAAAAATAAAAAAAGGTACAGAAAACCTGATCAGCAGAAAAAAAATTGCAATTATTTTAGTGAAGTTTGGGTTCATTATCCCAGTGAAATCTGGAAGGGTCTGCTCCTACCTCCGCCAGCAGTGTGGATCTCTGTGGGGGCTGCTGCTCAAACAAGAGCAAGATGGAATGCTGCAGATGACACCAGTACTTGTCCCATAATATCATCCTCCTCAAAGAGGCTGTGCCTGATGAATTACAGCTGTCAGTGAACAAAGTGTCTTCTCAGGGATATTATGTCTGTGGCAGGTCTTTCCTAAATATTCAGTTCTGTTCCATGTCAGAACTGAGAAGGATCACTGCATCCGTGAGGAGAGGGTTTGGTTTTTAGTTGGGTTTGCCTGAATGCACAAATACTTTACCAACTCATTTATTTTCTGTGTTCTACTGAGCGTTTTCTAAACATGCAATAAGCATACTAAAAAAAAAAAAAAAAAAAAAAAAAAAAAAGAAAGGAGGGAAATCTAGAAGATAAAGGGCTTAGAATCAGCTCAAAGAAAAACAGTCACTTGTGATAAATGTAAGGTAGCTGGTAATTGATTGCAATATTGAAGAATTTTACCTCCATTAGCTTTATGGTCTCCTATTACACACTCTCCAATCTTAAGTAAAACTAGATCCATGTGAAGCTTTTGTAAATAAGATCAATCAAAAGCTCCTTTAAAGATTACCAACATGATGAAGATGTTTTTTTCCAAGCATTGCTCTGCAACCCTACCCACAGATTTTGCTGGGAAGTAAAATCTCTGGTTTTGGCAATGACAATGGGGGGAAAACCAGTCTTTGGCTTTACCTGATGTAAAGAAAGTGCACAGGAGAATTTTATGAACTCTGTGTCATAAGGTGGGCACAGGAGCACTTTGTAGGAGAGGAATTTTGAGAGCTGTTCAGGCTTCAGTAAGTCCATGAATGTGGGATCAGTATCAAAGCATGATTTGCCTAAAATGCAGGCAGAAGTTTACTTTTTGGATAGCAATTTTTTGTGTGTAGTTTTCTGCTTTTGTTTTATGAAAGGGATGAGTTTTCTTTTCCGTTTTCTACGGCCCTTATGGCTGCATTTATGCTTCCTGTTGACAGTGAATAGAGGTTTCAAACATCATACTTAGTGCTTATTGCTATTATCCATCAATACAGTGGCACAGAGTTCCACTGATTTTAATATAATTGGAGCAAATTAATTTTAATAACTAAAATCTGAACATTAGCTGAAATGGGAATAAAATTGCTCCCATCTCGTGTTTAAATTACTGCTTCTTTTCATAAATTTTAAAACAGCTGACTCTGGATTCCTACCTGCATTTTGGGGGGAAAAATTTATTCTGCTATTTTTTAGCAAGGACTCATGGATAATTCTATGGGAGCTGTAGTTATGCAATAGATTAAGTGCAACAAAAAGGCTGAGTGCTGCACCAGGAGTCTACAGCAGAGAACATTAAAGCATAATTTCCTAATACATAACTGGGCATCCCCAAGGGGTGCAACTCATTATTAACCATATTTTCAAACGGTGCTAATGGATTGAATTGGAAAGAAAAAAAAATGACTCATTGAAATAAGTGCATTTTATTTCAGGATTCATTGAGTTCCTTGTTTTATCATTCTTGCATAAAAATCTCAAAATGTTTAATTCTGGAATTATTTGACCTTTGTTTCAGCTTTTCCTGGTGGACTTGTTCTGCTGTTTTGGCTTGAAATTATTTTTTCTTTAGTGAAGGGGGACAGGTCTTCAAATCTTTTATGGTGAAAATAATAATCAAACCACTAAAAATGCTCTCCTACTGCTTTGGTCCTTGCAGAGACTCAGGGCAGCCTGATGTCTGTGTAGTCAGCAGTGAGAGGGTTCTGAGGCTTGTAACTTGTACAAAACTAAGGGAGTTCTCAGTTCATCTCCTAAGCCCACCAAAACTGTTGGAATTTTGTTACTGTCTTTTCATGTCAGATTTTATTTTCCCAATTCTGTGTCAATAAAGGAACCCTCTGAGGATCTCAAAGCCCTGGGGAGCTCTGGTCCACATTTACAGGTTTGGAAATTGAGGGCAGAAAAAGTTGTGGCATAATTGCTCTGGCTTTTCCTGCTTGGGCAAACAGGCTTGTCAGAGAGCCATAACTTTGACAGAGTTCCAGTGTGGGAGTGTAACTTGTTGGTATTCAGCAAGATAAATGTTTCTGCACAGGTCTGCTTCTCCTCAGCTGTTTGGTTATTTCACTTGTGTGCAATGCTTGTGGCTCTGACCTGCAAGGCAAGTTTCTGTCTGCAGCAAAAAGCTTTCTGTCTGGCTGCTTTTATTGATTTGGAAAGTTACAGTGGATGAGCATATTAGCAGAACTGCCCTTCTAGAAAACTGCATCTGGTGGGTTTACTCTGCCTTCACCCTCTCGTGAGCTGGCTGATTAAGCAGGGGATACTCCAAACTTTTACCTGCAGCAGGGAGTTAGTTGTACAGTGCTTCCAGGTCTGTGTTTGGACTGTGGGAATATCCTGCTCTGGCAGCCAACATTTCCACAGGCAGGGCTTGATGTCCCGGGCTGAGGGACCCTGCTGAATTTTACACTGTGCTGCTGCAGTTTGGAGAGGGGCTTTCCTGTTCCTGTCATTCAGTAACTTCCCAATAAGTAACTTCATCTCTACTTACAAAACTGTGTGCAGGAAGCAAAAAATGCAAATCACTGTGGTTGATGCAGACTGGCTCTTAATTTGAACTCATGCTTGAGAATAATGGTGTGTTTTATCTCTGCTCAACTTAACTGAGCCTTATTAAATTTTAATTTTTTTCTTCCCTCCTTTCCTCGAGTGCAAAGGGTGTACAAACCTTACTGAATGGTGGTAGACAGGATCATGCTGGAGCAGGTGATTTTGGAGGGAGGATTAGAGTCCTTGCATATGAGAACTGCTACTGCTGCATTAAAATTTAATGGTTGATATGCACGGGTGCATGAAGGGAGTAGGCTGACTTCTTAATTTGGGATAGTGGATGCTGTTAACTTTCTTCATATTTATGAAAATTAAAGTTTAATTATAAGGCATTTGTTTTGAAGTTAATTTCTTTCTCTTTGCCTTGCCTTTGTGCTCAGGTTGAGGACTGGAAAGGGAGATTACATAAATTGTTTAATTTAATTAGTAGTCTCATGGTAAATGTTCTGCAGAGCATTAGTGACTGACCTGTGCCCTGACATTATTGAACTATAAAGCAAATACCCATGAGAAGAAAGTATGGTGAATTAGCAAATTTTCTAGCAAAAGCTGAAAATTAAACTCTCCTCTCATCTAATTGTGTCTATGCAAATCCCTTGTACCAACCTGTAACTTGAGGAGGTGAAAAGAAGTTTATTTACAACTCTTTGTTGAAATGACAGGTTGCTAGTTAACCCTTTTTTTCCCATCTCACCCCAAATCCTTTCCCCCAAACCTTTGCATGGCAAAGCTGTAATTCCCAGGGGTTTGGAAGGAGGTTTGCAATGTGTATTAGTGACTCTCTTGGAAAAGCTATATTTAAAATGTATGGGCAAACTTTGTGGGTGGTGATGAGAATTTAAGCCATTTCAGTCTAATTCCAATTCATTACCAATAATTCCTTTCTTATTTTTTAAACATAAATTCTGTAAGTGGAACCTAAGCAATAGCACGATGGAGGATTTAATGTGGATCAAAGTGGAATTACTTTAGGTAATTTACCTTTAGAGATCAGTTGCTAATAATTAATGTCTTTAATTTTATGAGAAGCTATTAGCAGCTTGTAGAGGAAATGTAAACTTCTTTAGATAAAGAATGCTACAGCTTCATGTGTGAATATATGACTCTCAAAATGTTTCTAATGCTGTGATCTATCTAGGAAAACCAAGCCATCTGCTACATTGATTATGAGAGAAAGCTGTGATAATTCAGTTTCCTAAAAAGATTAGACTAATGAATTTTCACTCCTGTTGAAAGCTGGATGTTAGAGCAGAAGGCATGTCCCTGCTCACCAGCATGCCTTAAACCCAGAATTGTTTTATTTTTGTGATGGTAGCTATTGTTTGGCATTTGGGTTTTGGTGGTTTGTTGGTTTTGTTTGTGGGTCTTTGAGATTTTCCAGTACCTCAGAGCTGTTTTGTCATCCCTTTCCAGGCTCCTGCTGTGCTGGAGGTGTCAGTGCTGATGGATGGACTAAGGAAGAGTTTTGTGTGTCTTAATGACACCTTGAATGAGAGCAAAAAACATTGCAACATTGCTGCATAATCTCTTAAAAACATTTTAAAAATTCTAATTGCTTTTTTTTCTACTTTGAAATCTAAATCTCTGACACTCTATGTATATCTTAGGTTCCATTATGAGTGTGCTGTGATATAATACAAAGTGATCATAGAGTTCCTCCTTCCCCAAAAGTTTGGTTTCTAAAGATATCCTCTTTTATTTATTTATATCAACTTCTCCATTGCATCATCAAAAAGCAAAATGTGTATCACAGCTTGAAAGCAGCACCCAATCTACTGATCAGTGCAGGGAGTGAAACTGGACTTTTGAGCAGCTTTGCCAAGAAGGTGCAGTGAGGCTGCCTGGAATTATCATTGGGTGCCAGCTTCATCTTGCTCTGAATTCTTCAAGGCAGCAGGAGTATTGTTAAAAGAATATATCTGCTTTTAAAGTAGGGGATTGTTAGTTAAGTGAAGTTTGCTGCCCAATATTGATAATATTTCACGTGCAAAGGCAGGGCTTGTGGAACAGATTGGTGTGATGCTTCTGGCTCCTGAAAGCCTTTCCACCAAGCTGGACAGAGCCCAGCAGAGCCTGCTGGGCTGGGAGCCTGGCTCTGGTTGGGTTGTTAAAGTTAAATCCTTAACTCCATGGAGCCCAATGTGCTTCTGCAGGAACTGCTGATGCTGGATGGTGAGGGACACCAGCTGGCACCATGACAAAAATGAGTTGGTTTCACATTAGAGCTTCTCTGGGTTGTTACTGGAAATGCTGACATTTACCTCCAGGAGTTCCTGTGCCATTACAGCACAACTGTTGGGTTTGGGGTTTTTTTGGAATGACAAACACTGAGGTCAGCAGGTGTGGTACAACATGGGGCTGTGCTTTCTGAAGCTGACAGTCCAGACCTGGCATAACAGCTGAACTTGTAAATAAAAATGTTGCCCAATTTTTAGGACCTCGAGCTCCAAAAATGGAATCATCTGTTTGTGGGAATCACCCTGCACCAGACTGGGAGATTAGCTTGCTCTTTCAGCTACATTAGAGAGCCAGAGTTATTAACAGAGGTCCTCAGCAACAAACAGCTGAAGCAATGATCACAATTTACAATCAGGATGCTTAGGGCTTCAGGGAAAAGCAGGACAGGAGAGGGGGAATGTGTCTGAGGGCAGGAGCTGGCAGTTGTCTAGGCAAGCTTTAACTTCATATGGCTTATTCAATTAATCCCTGGGACTCCTTGGCCCTTCTGCCCTACCTGGCAGGTGGACTTGATGTACTGAAGAGTCCAGGAGCAAAGTGGAAGGAGCTCCTGGTACTAATGGTGTGAAACAGCTCCCAGCAGAGCAGGGAGCTGGAGAGAAAATCATCTCCTCAACATGATGCAGCTGTATTGCCTCAAACAGTGCTTCTGCAGCACGCTGCACAGTCACTGAATTAAAGCCCTTAAGCAAGCCAGGCAGAACAGTATAAATTAGCTGAGCACGCACATATATCTGAAAAATCAATTTAAGTCCTGCAAGGCTCTTGCCAGCAGGACCACACTCTTAGGCTTTTCAGATCCAACAGAAATGTTCAACACAAATGTATTTTCCACTACTAGCATTAAATAAGAGTCCTCTGAACCAGTGACCTGAAGTCTGCTAAATCATCCTCTGTCTCAATAAGGCACAATGGAGGTGTTCATAACTGGGCAGTGTAAATGGACAGGAGATGATTACTGTCCCAGTCCCTTTGGAAACAAAATTCTGCAAGTCTTCACAGAGAAGGGCAAGATGAAATTACATCTTTGCTAATGTTTTACATTAGCTGCTATCTGCACCATTGTTTGAAAGCATTTGTGCCTTTTGAGGAGGATGTAATTCAAGGCATAAGGGAGATGGATGCTGGAGTTACAAGACCTCCCTTCCCCTATGCATGGTACAGTGACATTTGCTCCCTGAATTCTTGGCAAATGCTGAAATATAGAAATCACTGCAATAGTTTATTAATCATTGAAAATCAGAGGTGCTCCAAGCAAGAGTTGATCAGAACTCAGAGCTCATTTGATCAGATTGAAACCCTGATGTTTGGGTTTGCAAAGTTCCAGTAAGCTGTTGGGAGTTGTACACACACATAAAGCAAGCTGAAGATTGTAGGGGATGGATTGGAAGAAAAGGATTTCCAGGGATAGCAGGGGGGAAGCTCTCCACACCTGTCAGAGTGCTCTGTGTGCACTGGGCTCCCACCAGCCTCAGTGAAGGTACAAATACAGCACGTTCTGTCCTTTAACAAACACATGCCCAATTAGGGCCTGACTTTTCTTGTTAATTTTGCACCTTTCAGGGTGAATTCATTTATCAGCCTCAGCTTACCATGTTTATTAGCATGCAGGGAGAAAAGCTTGCACTTCAGAGAGGAGGTATCTGAGGGCTGTGGTGCAAAAAAGTCTCCCATTATGAAAGCAAACGGAGTAATGGAAGAAAAGATGTACTGAGGTGGCAGTTCCCATTCCTGCATATTGTGTGAGAGCTTCTGGCTGCAAAATTAGGAATTTATTTTGCAAGCCCCTGTGCACAAGAACCATTTTTGTTCATCTTCCTTACTCCTGGCTAAGGGTCCCAGTCTTTCAGTGAACCCCCTTTCCCAAGGCAGCCATGTGAAAGGTTGCTGAGGGACACTGCAGTGGTTACCAAAGCCAAGCAATCAGCAGAGGTGACACCTGCTGGTTCCCCACACACACTTCCTTAATGGCAAAAGGAGAAAAGCAAATTTAAAAATTCCATAAGTTTCCAACAGTGAGACTTTGGGATTCCAGGGATAAAAGAAAAATTGGGTGAAGAGGGAAAGCAAAGATACAGTGAACTTCAGCAATCCACCAGGAATTCAGGCACTGGAAAGGGCTCTGAGGTCTCCCTGGAACCTTCTCTTCTCTAGCCTGGCTCCAGAGCAGAAGAGCTCGGCCCTTGGAGCATCTTCCTGAAGATTAATGATCATAAAAATGTAACATTCACACCTCACTTCTTTTCCAATTAATATGAGACACACCTGAAATTACTAAAGACATCCTGAAATAATACCTGATGCTGCAAGGAAGCCTGAGAACCTGTGCTCAAGGGAATTTCGACTTTTCCTTGGAATTCAGCAAAATATCTATGCTGGGCATAAATTAATTAAAAACCTGGACCATTCTCTTTTGTATCGAAAAGAAGTCTAGTCCATCCTGTGGGAATAACACTTTTTCTTTTTTGTTTATGCATAAATAGGCACAAGACTCTGAACAATGGCTGAGCATGATACATTTTCTTTCAAGAGATCTTGGATGCCTACAGCTACACTTGACTTCAGAACAAATTCTGTGTGTTCACTCCTTCTGA
This sequence comes from Rhipidura dahli, assembly GCA_013399225.1. Taxonomy (NCBI): domain Eukaryota; kingdom Metazoa; phylum Chordata; class Aves; order Passeriformes; family Rhipiduridae; genus Rhipidura; species Rhipidura dahli. The sequence continues at coordinate 123,949 of VXAC01006422.1, read as the reverse complement.
AAATTAGACTCTTTGTTCTTTTCCTAAAGCAATGACAATCTGGGTCTCAAAGGCAGAACCACACTGTACCATAAGCTGGGAGTGTAACAATATGCTTGGGTTTTTGCAAAGAAATTTGCAAGTCAAAAACAAGAAAAAAGGAAGATTTGAATTTTTAACTACTGGTTTTGATTTAACACCACCTTCAAGATTTTAAAATCTTATACTTTTTTTTTGTTCTCCAGTCAGTATTTCTATGGGGACTTCTGTCACTTTCTATCCTAACAGAAATGGAGTAAAAAATGAATTGCTCTTGTGTTTTAATTGTGAATGAGAAAGCATTCTAGCTGCCTCATGTAGGAAATGGGAAATGGACAGTCCTTTTCTTTTTCAGGTACTTGTTAATGTTTAAGAATGAAAGAATAGGGAAGAAAAAAAAATCAAGCCTGATGCCAGATCCCACAGACCTCACATAAATAAATATTTTGATTTTTAATTTGTCCCACACACGTTTTTCTGAAGACTCTCAACCTCCCTGTGAAGCAACTTGCATTTGTTTAAGGCTCTCCTATTTAGAGGGGAAGAAGTTGCTTTCCCCAGAGATGCTATGGGTGCATCCACAGTCACAATTTTGCAGTGGTAAATCTCTCTTCTGTGCACAGGCAGTGGAAGCACATCTGTTCACAAGGAAATATTGATTTGAAAGCAACATTGACCCTCTGAGTGTTGTTACCTCTGCAATCCCCACCCAGAATCCTGTGCTGGAAGCTGCTGGATGGCAGCAGTGCCTCTCTGGCAATGATCATCCTCTGAAGGTCGTGTTTGTATCACATTTTAAACAGGGCAGGGTGAGAAGGTCAAATCAATGAATGTTTCAGCTATCTCCTGGTTTATCTATAAGGCTAATCTCTGTGTTGCAGCTCCTTATCTCCTCCAAGAATTCCTGTCCTTAGTATCAACCTGGGGTTTGCTGTCTGTGTGCCTAAAGTAATCCCTTTAATTAAGTCAAAATTACATACTTTGGGCACTTACATTTTTTCTAAAGCTAAGGAGATGTTGTAGGAGAGAATTTGGTGTTTCTTACAGTCATTCAAGCTGTGTAAACTGGACAGTTCCATGTTTGGAAGAAAACAGAGTGGAACATTGCAAAAGACAGAACACAGAGTTGGGAAAGAACTAAATGACCCCCTGGCCATGTGTGATGTCTTATGGATGAAGTACAGTTATTCTCAAAATAGTAGAAATCGATAATTTTATGAAACCCATCACACTGGTTGCAACAGTAATTACTGTTGCTAAAATAGAGTAATTTGAGCTCTATTGAACTTTGATGCTGTTCTCAGTACATGACTTGGTCTCTACTAGTCTTCCCCATGGTAAATGTAATGGCTTTTTAATAGTAATCTGTAAACTAAATGAATTGAACATTTCAGTGGAGATCTGATGGGATGACTGAAAATTCAGAATATTCCGATTAGTTTCTTCATTACTTAATAGTTACATTAAACTGAGTGGAAAAGTGAATGGTGTTCAAATGAATAAGATGAAAGTACTCTTCCAACTCCAAGATGGTATGTCAATTTAGGTTTTACAGGCTTTCTCATTTAAATAATTATCTGTGCTAAATTTTACTGTCTGACATTTTATAAAATCAAAGTAATGAGCTTAATATAGAGAACATATTTGAAAGCATCTTTGTTGGAGCTGGCTGGAAATTTCAACAACTGTTTTTGATCAAAAATAGCAATTTAATCAAATACAAAATGTTTTCAGAAAGTCTGAGTTGTTTTTTTTAGGAGAGTGAAGTTAAAATAATACCTTCAGAATTTCTTTCTTTTTATGGTTATTAATATAAACCAAGAAACTGTTCAGATGAATTCTTAATTCCAGTTCAGACTTTTCATAGTGCTTTGAATTTTGAAATGACTGGATTACCTGTGGAACACAGATTTGATTTTATGACAAAGTCTAATCTTATTAATCAAAACAGTTCAATATTTCATTTTGTTCTTTGGTGAAATACAATCTCTTTGACTCAAACTGAAGACTTTGAATTTTGCTTCTTCTGGTCTCAATGATTTTCCTGCTGTTCCTCTTTACAGTGGAACAATCCAGATTTCATGTTCAAGCCCACTCAGATTTGCAAAGTTTGAGTTTGGACTGTGGTTGAGAACTGTTTAAATATTTCTGTGTTCTTGCTGGCAGCTGGATGATCCCAAACCTCTGGGAAAGATTTTGCACTCTCCAGCCATGAATGGATCCAGACCAGGCAGATATGCAAGGTGACTTCCCTGTTCTTAATTTACAAGAAAAGCAAGTTGCCCTTGATAGTAGTGAGCAGTTCATCAGTGTTTCAGCATCATTAAAATCCTTGATTTGTTGCTTAGATGGTAGTGCCTGTGTTACAGTGTGTAATGGGTGAGTAAAGGGGATGCACATCCCTGTCCCTGCAGGAGCCATCCTATTTCTTTCTCCCTGTGCCTCCCCTGTGGACTTGCACCTCCCAGGATGGGACTGGAAGCTCTTAAACTTTTGTACCTCAGCACTGAGAGCTGAGTTGCTCCATGACAGCTGCAGTCTTGCACAAATAAAACAGGTAATGGAAGATGACAAACTTTCTCTTATGAACTGAATTTCCTAATAGCTTTTAGTTTCTTTAATTGCTTGTCATGGTTACAAGGAGAGCTTTAGTATAAATATTAATGTTATGAATGAAACATGAGACTTTTATTTCAGCAGTGTCTTCAAACTCACTTAGAGTTTCCTTCTGGTAGAATGATTGATGGGATGTCTTGTTGAGGGCTGGACTGACACCAGGAACTGCAGTTCAGAAAAAATAGCATAGATTGTGGAAACATCTAGCTCTTGTTACGTTTCTAGAAAGGAGTCAAGCACATTTTAAATGTCTTTAAAATCCTCTCGAGGAACAGCTGGCACACAGTGTCACTTGTAGACACTGGGGCAGCTTCCTATATTGGAAAATTTTTCCTTTGGTGTTCTCTCACCCTGCTTCAGAATCCATTGTCCTTTCTATAAAAATGTGCTATTTATTGCAAAGATTTTGTTGGGTGATTCAAACAATTTCCTGGTAAGAAACCTGTAGCCACTTCTAAGTGCAAGAATAAGGAAGAAATTATTATGCTTAAAAAAACTGGAAAAAAAAAGTCATTTGTCCCATAAGTACCTCTTATAATCTCTGCACTGGAGAGGAATAGTCTGAGATTGAAGTAAATAAAAAACATCAGTAGTTTGAAGAGAAGACAAATTTATAGTTTTTTTCTGAAGTGGCTGAGGATTGGAGCTGCAATTCCCAAAATCCTCTGCTGAGAAAACTTAGGGGACTGTTCCTAGAGTGTATTTGGCTCTACAGAAGAGTTTCCCAATAGGCAAAAGCCCTGGCCATGGGTTACATCCTTTAAATGTGTCATTGCAGTGCAGGAGACAATTTATTTTCTGAATCTTATTTAGTGGAGTATGTCCTTATCCAATGGATGGAGATCCTATGGATCATCATCTTATGGGATCTGGTGGTGAAATTCTGTATGAACAGCCAGCTCCTACATCCCCTCCTCCACTGATAAGGTCTTTTTAGAGGATATTTTCTTTTCTGTGGAGAATACTTTTCTTAGGCAGAAATTTTATTCCAACAGCACCTCACTCCCAAAATTTGAATCTTACATGACCATTCATTCCTATTTGACCAGGGATTATAAAAGCTGTGTGCACACATTTTTCCACTGGAAATAAGGAGTGTGACAATAGGGTAATTATATTTTTAAACATTCCTGCATATCCATTAAACCATCCATAAGTTTACTTCAAGTTTAAATACTGATGTGCACATTTGCATCTGTTTGTGAATGTCCCTCAACACTTGTTGGTTTGGGGTTTTCAACAGATTTCTATGCTAAAGCAAAGCTTTGAAAAATCAGTTATTTGAGTTGAGGCAGTATTGCAAGAATTATCATCCCTGGCTTTAATGTACTCAGGAAGCAAATGCAGTATCCTTAATCAGTCACAGCAGTCAGCCTTAAATAGGGTGAGAGATATTTTATTTCACATTCCCTATTTTTAAAGTGAAAATTAAACTAAGGAAGATCCAGTCAATGGACTACATAATCTTTATAGGCGAAGTCATGGGGGGCTTTTAACTTGTCAAAAATTTTCATACACAATATGTAGTCTAATTCAGCAGTTTCAGTGAGAGTATGGAATCCTGTCTGATACTTTTTACCAAACATAATGGGTCTTCTTTAATGTTTTCATGATCACATTTCTGTAGCCTTTATACAGTAATTATTTTAAGTGTGTTTATAAGTCTAAAGCCCCAACAGGAATCCCTCCAGGTGAAAATCAGAAGTGTAAAAATGACACTTCCTTTCGAGAAGCTATCTGCACCTCTCCCTTCATTCCACATTTTCCTTACAATTTCCAGGCTTTCATTTAAAAATAACTTTCTCCTCCTTTCCTGCCAGGAAGTTATCAGCTATCCTTGTGTAAATCTGTGCTGACACATGTTAGTTCAACCTTGCTAAGAACTGTCTGCTTTTAAATTGCAGTGGCAGCAAATCCATAAACTCCAGAATTTACTGAGGGTCACTCCAGCATTAAGATGCATCAGCACAGCTGTGGCAAACCCTGATCCTACAAATGGCCACTCTCAGGCTGGAGCTCCAGGTTCTTTTGAGGACAGAGCCTGAGCACTACCCCTCCTAAAATACCAGTATGTTTATTCAAGGAGAGTAAAGATCTGCTGCTCATTGGAGCTTTAATTCAGCTGTCAGGTCAGATATGAGCCATGTTGAAAGGTTTGGGGTCAGTTTTGGAAGTGTGGGCTGAGTTATTTAGCACCTTGTACCAGCATTGGTGTCTCTGGTCCTGTGAGAAGTGGCTCTGGTCATGTGTAAGGTCAAAAAAAATCCCACATGAAGAGTGGAAATACCCACGACGAGCATAAAAATGAGTGTGGATGATCACACAGATGAACAAATATCACAAACAGACTTCTTGCCTGCCCAGGGGTGCAAAGAAAACAGATTTTAATAGCTGCTTAATGAAGGTTTTAACCTAAGCACAACAAAGCTCTGGTTTATTTGTCTTCTGGGCTGACGGAGGTTGTACACAGAGAATTAAAAGAAGCTCTTTCTCCCTCAGGTTGAAAAATGATGTACAGGTGCCTTGAGTGATATGGACAAAGAAGGGAAGGAATGGGACAGCCCTGTTCAGCCTGACACAGTCACTTGTTCTGGAGGTGATTTTTGTCTGTACTTGCTGTACAGAGCCACGTTTGGAAAGTCCCAGGAAAATCCTGAGTCCAGGAAGATGTACAAGAGGTGGACGTGTGCATGTGTCTGTTTCTAGGAGGAGTTATGCACTGTGCTTTTAAAGAAAAAAAAAAGGTTTTATTTCTTGTACATTGTCTACAAAGATGATCTTCCTCACACAGCATTTCCTTGTGTAAGAGTTTCCTTTATCAAGCAGAAATATAATAGAATTCTTTTCCTCCTTCGACCCTTGGCCTCAGAAGAGCTTTTTCATGTCCTTTAAGAGTCAGTCGCAGATTCTCACCAATGATGCTGAAACAAAGGCTAAATGTTTAGAGCAAGTAACACTCAAATTTGTCCTTCAGCCTTTCTGGGGGGAATAAAAAGTGTTCACCTAATATCCTCATTTGCTATCCTCAGAGGAAGAAAGACTATTTTTTCCTCAGTGGTAATGGTCCAGCCAGAGGAATGTCATTTAGCACCAAAAGGATGTCAACATCACAGAGCATTTACCAATTTTATCAAGATTAATATAATCCTTGGCACTTGGTCCTAAATCATTGGTGACATCTCATGGCAAAATGGGAAATATTACAGGGACCAATGACACTTGCTCCAGCTTTCCCTACAGCAATAACACTTCTGATATATTTATCTTAATTAGCAGCAGCAGCAGGAAAAGGAAGAAATAGAGACAGAGAGAAACTCAATTGAGTTTGAGCGAGATCATAATTAAGAAAGCAGTTGCTGTACAATTCCAAATGTAGATTTCTGACAGCGAGAAAGACATGCAATTCACTTACACAAAAGGCAGAAATGTAATGAAGTTTAATGAAATATTTGTTGTCATTTTTCCTTTTCTAAGCATCAGCTCTAAATGCCATCCCTGTGTAAGTCATCCAGAAAAGGGCACGTTCTTTTATAGTAAAATCTTCCTATCAGTGGAAAAAAGTAACAAGACTAAGTAGCATCATTGCTGAGAGATGAAAGAAGATTCATTCCAGTTGTTTAAGCTTGTAACACCTTTAAAAGTTATAATTAGATAGATGGAATTAAATATAAAATCTCTTTTTCTAGCTTGTTTATTACCCTGTTTTCTGGGTTGTTGTGTTGTCTTTACCTCCAGTAAATACCAGAGCAACGTGCTGAGTAACTCAGCAACAGCAGTCTGGGTACCCTTACTTTTATTGCTTCTGGAAATGAAAGACTCAAATATTTGGTGTTTTTTTTGGTTTTTTTTGTTTTTTTTTTAAGTATTGTGCCCTTTATAATATACTAGTTTATCACTAATATTTACAAACAGTTATAAAATTTATAAACATCTGTATTTTTAAATTATTTAAATTAAAACCAGGACATCTGCTGCTTCTGAGTATTTTATTTTTCTCTTCAACACTTCTACATGAATTTTGCTCATAAATTAGTGTTCTCTAATGGCTGATGTTGTTTTGTGGTTTTATTTAAACCCTGTTAAACTAATGGAACAGCAGAAAAACTGTTGGAAATAGTGAAAATGGTAATGGAGAGACTGGGGCTGAATGAACATTTATAGAGGAGGAAATTCTGCCCCAAATTACTGGGAAAAGTGTGTGTTTTGGGACTTTAGAGAGACAAGAGTGGAAAACCTCCAGTTTAACACAGGATAAAATGGTTGGGAAAAGCAGCTGCCAAAGGACTCCACAATAATAATAGCCTTAAAATATCTTCTTTCATCTGTAATTTTAAATTGCTTATTCTGACAAATGCCAACACATTTGTGTACAAAATTAGTACAGCTTCTTTTTAGGGGCCTTTATTAGACTGAGGGAGTTTTCTGTACAAAAAGCACATTTGTGTGGGTTGGAGGGGTAACTCCCCTGCATCACCTGATCATTATGTGGCCAAAATATGAAAAACTCTGCAGGAAAACTGGAGTCAGCTGAAGGCCAGCTGGGTGTTCAGCACTGCTGCTCATTCCAATATCTCTGCTCCCTGCCTAACTGGATTGCTGCTGGGACAGCAGCAATATTAAAGTCATCCTTTTTCCCTGTTGTCAGCTGCATCAGGTGCAGCTCCCCCTTATTGACAAGTGTCTAATAAGCCCAGATTTGCTCACTGCTATCTTTTTGGAGGTTCAGTGCTTCCACTGAAGGCCATTTGGTCTAGCAGATAGATTTCCCCTTCTGTCACATTCTTGGGGGAAAAAAAATGTCCTGTCCAGCTTCACCTTGGAAGGCAGATGTTCATAATTACAATGCACCTGACAGAAGAGCACCTGCTGGCTGCAGAACCTGTCTCAAATTTAAATATGTAGCAATAATTGTTGTGAAAACCAAACTTTCCCGGGGGGGGGGAACCAAACCAAAACCAACAGAGGGTATTTGAGAATTAAATATTTAACAGTATAAGTTAACTATTACTAATAAGTAAACTGTGGTTATTTAAAAACCCCCAATAAAATCATCCACAAAAAATGGAGGAACAAAACCCCAGAAGCTTGCAGAAATATTTGGTGGCTCTGTACTGACAGCTGGTTTTCACAATCTGCAGTTTGTGTGAGTAAAGGAGAAACTCCAGGCTCAAGCTATTCCATATGCTTCTTCAATTGAGCAGAATATTTTAGGTATTTGATTAAAGATCTCAGCTGTTTCTAACACCCTTAGTGGTGGCTTCACTTGGAGGCTGTGAGCAGACAAACATTTCGAGCAAGCAGCTCAATCTCTCTTCAAGTGATACCAAACTGAATTTGGCTACCTTGCTAAAAATGTGTCTGTGGGTAATCCAGACAAGCTGTGTTGTGACTCATTCCTAATCCCTGCTGAGGAAATAGAGCCATGGAAAGCCCTGGGTGACCCTGAAGTTCCTGCAGTGCCAGAGGCACCTGAGCTGCTCTGGACAGCCCTCGCCTGTTGTGAAGGTCAGTATGAGGTCAGATGCCACCAATACAAGTTCAAAATCTGGGTTTCAACCAGTTCTGAAGCTCTGGTTCCTTTCAGCCAGAGTCGTTCTATGAACTGATGACTTAAATTTCACAGTTCCAGTCCAGGAAAATACATATTCTAGTGATGACAAGATCCTGAGCCCAGTGGTGTCTTTGTTAAGCGTTTTGATGCCTTTACTAAATTCTGGGTGGCAGCGTGTGGCGAGGAAACGTGGGGCGCTGCTGCTTTTCTTGGGTGCATTCTCCACAATTATTGGCAAATCCTGGGTATTTGCCTGGGTATAGACTCCAGAGGAATGTTCTCCTGCCGCTGAGCCATGGGACTTTGTTACATCTCAGTTTGACATTAACGCACAAATAAAGTTCTGCCATCCAGCAATTAGTCCATTGAAAAAATTGAAAGCTTCAAGCATTGTGACAGGACTTCAATTTACAGGGGCTTTATCTCAGTCGTATACTCAAATAAGCTCACATAACCTAATAGCTATGATTAAAATCTATTTTTTACTAGAATGTGCTCCCGTTGATCACCGTAATTTTCTTTCCCTCCTATTTCTCACTTCAGGCTCTTTTTTCTCTCATTGTGTGAGATCTGAACACCTGTTCAGTCCTTCATCAGTAATTTTTTTTTTCCTATTAAATGATAGTAAGATCTTTAAACTGAGTTCTGCAAATATCTAGAAGAACATAGCTATATCTTTGTGTGTGTGTGTGCTTTCAGTGAATTATGATTTAAAAGATTTGCTCTGCTTTTTGGACATTTTATATTTTGGTTTCCTATATTTGGTGGATTGAGTGATGCAATTTAATTTGCCTTGCATGAGGATACTTTCACAAACACACATTAATCCAGAAGTAGTTACAGGACTTGATGAGTGAAAAATAACTGATGTGACACAAAAATATTTAGAAAGTGCCTTTAAAATGGGAAATTTGCGGATTAAATTCAAATTATCTGAAAAGTATTTGCGATTTTTGAGAGCAGCAGAAAAGCAGCAAAACTGCTCTGTGTATTAAAATCTGTACATTCAGAAGTTCACAAGCAATGGTTTTTCAGGCTAGGGGAGGACTGATCAAAGATGTGCTCTCCAGAGAAGGGAAGCACTGGAAGTTGCTGCAGTAAAACTGATTTTATGCCTTAGATGGTCAGATTTTGGTGCAGCTGATATAATGATCCGAAATCATTTTTTATTATGATATATTTATTCCATGTAGCTGAATCCCCCATGTGTCAAGCATGGCCCACTCCATTTCTTAAGTGACCCTTTAAAATGGTCAGAACCTGCTGCCCTCTGAGTTCCCAGCTCAGTTTGGGTCTGGCTCATCAACATTTACCTTCTCAAACACCAAATCTGACACAACTGGTAATGATTCTAACCATTCCCATCTGTCATTGCATCAACATCTTAATTTACTTTATGTTACTTCATTCTCTGACAGTTTTCTTATTTCTGAAACTATTGTGGTTTAGTAAAAACCTCTTTATTCTGGTTTTGTTTTAATGAGTAGTGTGAAACTTGATTTTAATTTCTTGGTGAAAATTCAGCATTTCTGGTTAGAAAATTATTATGGTGTTGCAAGAGTAACAAAAAATTGATGCCATATTTCAGTATTATTTATTATGAGATCTAATGAGAAACGAGTGCTTTCACACTCACTGAGACTCCAATTTAGGAAAACAGAAGAAGGAGTGTAGGATTGTATGACATAGTTCTTGACAGTTATGGGTCCACTAATCCTGGCCCCACTTAAAATATTTGGGTTTCTGTTTTCCTTCAAGACCAGCACTGTGAGGGTTTCTTCTGAGAGGCATTTCTGGCTCTGAGCTGGAGCTGCTGTGGAAAAGGAGCTGCATTATGCCCTGATAATGTTTTGAATTAGGGACTTGCTATGGAAGCAGTTGAACTCTGGCAAATAAGAGATCACAGAATCATGGAATGGTTTGGGTTTGAACCTTAAAGTACATCCAGTTCCACCCCTGCCATGGACAAGGACACCTTCCACCATCTCAGGCTGCTCCAACCTGGCCTTGGACACTTCCAGGGATGTGGAGTCCACAATCTCTGTGGGTAACCTGTTCCCGCCCCCCCCCTTAGAGTAAAGAATTTCCTCCTATACATAATCTAAATGTAACCTCTTGCACCTTGAAGCCTTTCTCCCTGGTCCTGTCACTGCTTGCCCATGCAAAAATTCCTTGCAAAAGGAGGTGTGGACAGCAATGCATCCCATATGGTCACAAATAAATACTGACAAGTGATTTTTGATGGTGTTTGTGGTCTGCTGGTGGTTCCACACTCCAGCTTTCTCTGTGCAGTGCAGGGTGTGGGGAGCTCTGTGTGCACCTGTGTGCAGAGACACTGCTCCTGATCACAGCTGGTGGCTCTGCCTGGTGGAATTCCATCTGTACTGCTTGGGCTCTTCTTTCTGGGAAAATTCTGTAGTTTTTTCCCAGAAAAAAAAAAAGAAGGGGGAGAAATCAGCCTGGCTTTTGTAAAGTAAATGGGGTTTGTGTGCCTGCCCTTGGTGCTGTTGCCTCTGGAGAGCCCCACAAGCTCAAAGGCTCAGGTGGGTGGTCAACGTGCCCTGGGTCCTGGGTTGGTCCTTTGCACAGGGATGAATTTTTCTGGCATGGAAAGGGGCTACAGTGGCTGCTAAAAACATATTTTTTACTCATCTTCTGGTCTCTTCATGCCTTGCAGGTACTCCGTGAGGAGCCTCCCATGCTGTCTGCTGTGAGAAGTGGAAAGTTTTGTGCATATTTTAGGTTAATTCTGAAATCTCAGATGTCACCTCCTCAGCCCATTTCCATAATTACTCATGTGGAACAAAATCGTGCAGCCATGATGGAAGTGGGGAAAATAAGGTAGGAGTTAATAAAATAAAATAAAATAAAATAAAATAAAATAAAATAAAATTTAAAACATCACACACTCCCTCCCAACCACCCCCCTGCCACACCCCTGCCTTCCCAAAATGTGGGCCTGATTCCTTACCTATGAAAACCCATAAAAAAAAGCTTAGTTTTGTGTGTTTTTAAGGCTCATTCCAGAAGTCATGATTTCAACTTGTGTGAGATAGGAATGTGCATTTTCCAGTGTACTCTTCTTAGCTGTGCTCTTCACAGCATTCTTAACTTATTTATCTGTGGCTCTGATAGACTGACCCTCTCACAGTCCGGTTATTGGATTTTTGTGAGGTTTTTTATTTGTAAGACATGCTTTCCTGGGCTTTAATATTTAAATAGTCATTCACAGCTCTCTGAAATTCCCATTCCTTCACACCTTGCACCCTCTCAGTTCATTTGTCCTTTCATGGAGACTGAAATTTGGGATCTTGGGATCTCTTGTGCTTTGGGGCAGATTTCCCATGTGCTCTGTGACTAATCCCAGTCTGCCCAGGGTGTTTATTGCTTTGGTGTCTGGTGGCAGCTGAACAGCAGACACAGGATTTTCAAAGTGAACTTCGTGGCCAAGATCTGCCTCAGCCCCCTCTCCTTCCTTTCATTTCAGGATGTTACAGGGTTTGTTTTCATTCAGCCATCGTCCAGTCCCACCACTTGGAGAACCAAACCAGGCAAGTTTGGTGGGTTTTTTTTGTTTTTGGTTTTTGTTTTGGTT
>VXAC01006422.1:81197-106464 GCA_013399225.1 Rhipidura dahli | reverse complement strand
TTTTTTTTTTTTTGCCTGGCTCTGGCCCTTTTGGGAACTGCAGTGGTGTGAGGGCAGCATTGTTTGGTTTGATTTGTCTGTTGTAAATTCTGGCATAGTTATTTCTGCACTGCTATTTGGAGCAGAGGGAAAGCAGGTGTGATAATGTGGCTAGGATTATACTCTGAATAATGAGCACAGGCTGGTGTTCTGAAATTTGTCTCTTTTTGAGATTTGATGACCAAAACTGTCCAAGGAAGCCTGATGAGGCTTATCATTACAGGAGGGCTGGTCCCTTGGGAAGATGGTTAGGGACTAAGAGAATCCCTTCAGTGTGGAGTGGATTTTGGCTTTTATTAATTGTTCAAAATGTATTCTGTCACAGCTTTCCTATACAATTATTATAAGGTTTTTGGTTTTTTTGTTTTTTTGGTTTTTTTTTTTCTGAAATGTATGATGTTTGAGTGTTTTACTGAGGTGTAAAGAGTACTCCTGCCTTCATGTTTTCCAAATTTTGATGTTTCAAATAATGCTTTTCTCCCTGTCCTCCCTCCAAATCTTTCTGGTGGTCCCAGTCTTCACCAGGGGACCAGTCTTGAAAATGTGGCCAAAGCCCACTTATAAATTAAAAAGTAGAGCCCTGAAAGGAGAAAGCCACAACAACTAAAGAAACAAACAAACAAACAAAACCTCCCAACCCAACCAACCAACCAAAAAACCTCACAACAACCACAACCAACCAAAAAAAAAAAGAAACCAAGCAACCAAACAAACCCAACCATCCAGCCCCACGTTTCTGGAGATGCTTCTGCAACAATTTTCTGAGTTGGGGATTTTTGACATAATTTACCCAATGTGGCTGAAAATACTAACTTGATAAAATTCTTCTTTTGCTTTTTTAACATGTCCACTTATTTCAATGTTTTTTTCTAGTGAATGGCATTTTGATGAATTTTTGCCCATTTTCTCTCTGAGGTTTGCTGTGTTGCTCAGCTGTACCATCTCATAGGTCTGACCAATTCTCTCAGCATTTCCAAGGAATAAGTTGATATGGTGAGAAAGAAGGGTTTGTTTTTCCTGCTCAGTTGCTGAGATTTGTATATTGAGATAAGCACTTGGTGTCTTTTCCTCATGTACCAACATTGGCTGTAGACTGATAAAACTGTGAAGTTTATCCTTCCATTAAACATTTCTACTCTGGTCTAGATAAGTGGATTATTTTTTTAAATTAGTGCCAATTTAAGATCCAAACTCATATTTTCTCATTATCTATCTTATCTAGGTTACTTATGTTATTATGTTTATTACTCAGAAATGAATTCAATAATTCAAAGTGTAAAAGAGATAGAAATGAGGAAGAGAGGGAAAAGATAAATTTATACTGAAGTTTTTAACTATTACTTTATAAGTGGATGTCTGTAGGAATTTGGACTGATCATAATAAATAACAAAATAAAGGAAATAAGAAAAAGCATGGTATGCTTTTGGTAGAAGAATTTTGTCAAGTTTCTTTAAAGTTTCAGGTAACATTTTTTTAAAAACCCTTTGAATTTAATACAAACAAGCAACCCATCACTGCAAAAGCTGGCATGAATTGCATTAAATAGATGTGATTCTGAAATAGAATTTACTATTCTTTTTCATTATGTCAACACCAAATTCTGCAACTCCCTTTAATTTTAATAGGTTTTTTTTGGCAAATGAGTGAAGATCTTCACCATGAGATATTAGAACAGATGCACTATTGCCTTGCTCCTGCCTGCTGCTTTGTGTGGGTTGATATTGTCTCTGTTCAGAGACTTTGATGTTCACTTAATATATTAATTTGTAGGTTTGAGGTCTACGATTGTTCATCTTTCCTGCTATCCTGCAGGCTGTTGTTTACTTCCTTTGGTGCTAAGAAGTAGCCATGCAAGCATAATGAGTGCATTGATTAATCATTTCAGTGCAGAGCATTTATATTCCAAATTAAGTGGCTTGAAAAAGAGCTGAGAAAAAGGTTTTTTTTATTCCTCTTGCCAGAGCCTGACCTGTCCCTCCCACAAATGCATCACACACCTCCCTTCTCCAGCCCAGTTCCTAAGCAGGGAAGTCACAACAAAAGCAGGGACAGCCTCCAGATACAAATTTACATATGCAGGAAATTTTTACATATTATGGAAAACATTATAATGTTTCTGAAGGAGAAGAGCCTGGGTAATGTAAGAGAAAGAAAGTTCCCCCCCCCTTCCCTCCCCTTTTTCTTCCCATTTTGGATAAAACACGCATAGAGCCTATCCCCTCGGGATGTTTGCAGCTTCCTGAAGGTCTGAAGGTTCAATAAAATCGTTCCCCTGCAGACTGGGTGAATATTTGGGTGTTCAGCAGCACAGCCCGGAGCCAATTAGGCACTGCTTCCACCTGCAGATGAGCTCTCCGAGCCCTTTCAGATCCTCCAGGAACACAAAGCTGATGGTGATGAGCACCAACACAGCGCTTTGCAGGGGAATCAGCTGCACCCTGTGAGCTCCAGCTGGGGAAGCTGAGGCACAGGAGGGAAAGGTGCCTGTAAAGAGAGCTGGGAGCGAGGACCAGATCTCTGGACACCCCACCCTGGGCTCTTCTGTAATTCTGCCAGGCAAATCAATTCTAAACTGCTGCTACCTCCATGAAGTCTCAGATCTCTCCCATCAGTGCTCAGTGTGAGGGATGTCAGACCTGGGGTGTTGGATCAGCCTGTTCGTCTGGGACTCCTGTGCCTCAGTGCATAATCAGGGCAGTTGAGACCAAGGCTTCCTTAGAAAACACTGTTTCACCCAACTATTGCTCTACAATAGAAAATAGCCAGGTTTTATTTCAGAAATCTTTACAACCAAATGGACAAAATTTATCTGTAGCCAATATGCATTAGCCTCAGGTTCCCTGCTTAACTATTAAAATTAATTGGGTGGCAAACTTCAATTATGCCAGCTCTAATAAACAAGAAATCCAGGCTTCTAGCACTGGCAACATCAGTAAATAGAGCAGTACAATAAAGTGGATGATGAAATTCTCCATAAGATAGTCAAATAAAATTAAACTGCACATGCACCAAACCATTTATTTTTTGGTTTGAATTTTTTATACAGAACTATCACAACCTGCTGCATAATAAAGTGAAAATGCCAGCAGCTGGGGGGTGAGATTTTGCTGTTCCTTTGGCAGTTCCATTGGTGTTGGTAGTGCTGTGGGAATCAACATCTCATGTGGGTAAATTAGGAGGCAGTTTGGCTCAGAGAACTTGCTTTTGTTGTTAGTTAGAGAAGACAAGCTGATGGCATTTTGCCTAGGATTAGACTGTGACATGACACGGGGTCTGAAGTGTCAGGAAAATGCAAGGGAAATTAAGCAGGAAGCAATAAGAAATGCATCCAGGGCATTGGTTTAAAATAATAAGATTAAGGCATAGGTGGTCATGAGATTTTCAGTTCAAACAGACATGGAAAGAGAATAGAGAAGCTGAAACTGCAGCAGCTGGGAGCTGATAGGAACAAATAATTTGCAGTGTGAGCTGTACATAACTTCGTAGCAGTGAACTAATCAGCTACTGAAGCCTTTATCTGTTTAGCACAAGTGAATGGAAGGGAATGAACCAGGGAGCATGGAGCCACTGAGAGACCTGGAGGTTGTGTTTATTTTGAATTCCTGGGAATTTATGGAAATCACACAAGAAATACAACTGTTTCTCCAGAGCAAGAGGAAGAATAGGCTGCAGTTTCTAAAGGGAATAGGCTGCAGATTCTAAAGAAGGGCAGCTGAACAGCAGCTCTGGTGGTATTTGGACAGAGAGCTGCCTCAGACTTTTCTGAAATTTCCACAGAGAAACCTCCTTAGGTTTATGGGATCCCTGAATTTAACCAAAGCACCCAAGAAAGAAACCAGACTGAGAAGGAGATGCTTCAAAGGAAAAGCTGCTGATGTGCACAGACGAACTGAAGCTGTCTGTGCAGGCAGCACCCCAGAGGCTGGGGCAAGGCTGTGATGCCTGGTGCTCTCACCAGGCAGATGAGGAAGAGGGGTTTTATCTCTGTGTCTGAGCCCAGCAGTCCTTTTCCCCCAAAAGTAGTAGGCTGAGGAGCAATGCATTTGTTTCTGGCACAGATATGAGGAAACTCATCCGTGTGTGTGCAGCAGCCAGGACAGGACGAAGGCAGCCCTGGCACCATCTCCACACCCAAACCAGGAGCTCTGCCCCAGCGCCGGGGGATTTCTTCACTAAACTGGGATTAGGCTTAACAGCTGCAAAGCCTTTGTGGTTGGCACGTGGGGAATATCAACTTGCTGCAGATGAGGGCTCTCACCTACCTGGCAAATTAATTTCCGCTTTTAAACTGATCCACCCTGCAAACAGTCTGGCCCAGGCTGCGGCACGGATCCCAGCACCACGAGTCATGGTTGCAGCATCTTGGCTGCTGCTTGCGCAGCCTGCTTTGGAATCTGGGCAGAAATTGCCTTGCTGTGTACTTAATGACTGACATGTTGGTAGGACACATTTTTTTTTCTTAATATATTCATATTTATGTGATTTTGCTCCTCCCTTAACCTCTGTTGAGGGGAGGTGGTGATTGTCACCCCCTTGTTTTGTTTCTACCCAGGGTCTGTGCTCTTCCCAGGACTCTGGGCCATCTCTTCATGGGAGCAGCAAATGTTCACCCAGCAATGCAGGGCCTTCTCCAGAACAATATGATAATTTTAGTAAAATAGAAATATGTATTATATTTTGTATGGTAGCCAGGACATTCACAAATGTAATTCAATAAGAATTATTTCTTTGTTTTTTGGAAATCTTCCTATTCTCTCTCCCCTTTCTTCATTCTTTTCCTTTTTTAAGCAAATAGAAGTCTAAAAAGGTACAGTCTAATATTAGGATTAGCAGCTCAGTGTAGTGCTCTGCACCTTGGCAGGCAAATAATCAAGGTCTTCTCCCTTCCTGTTGGCTGCATGCTAAATAAGGCAAATAACTGAGCTCACAGATTAAACAGCTCCTGGCCCTGCCTGAATTCCTTTAGGATTTGTTTGCCTGAATTCCTTTAGGGTTTGTATCAGGGGCTGATATTTTCTCATGTTCCAAAATCCCTCTTGCTTGTTGTACCCACGGGTGCTGAGGGAACCTTTGGGTTTAATGGGAGGCTGCCCAGAGCCTGTGCCCACTGCATCCCAAACAGGATCATCTCAACATCAGTTGGCTTCTGGTGTTTCTTGAATCTGTTACATGGAAATAGAGGATGGAAGATAAATGCAAAAGGATATGATAAGGATGCAAAAGGAAATTATAAGGATGAGCCTTACAGAGTTTCTTATGATCTACTCAGTAGGTCGTTTTAGCGTTGGAGTTTTTTTGTTTGTTTTGATTCTTTGTTTGTTTTTGTTGGGGTTTTTTCCCCCCTAAATACAGACTGGCTCCTTTGTGTGAGTTGCAAAAGAGACTCTTGACAAATGGCTTGAAGAATGAGCAAGTCATGAGCGACAAAGAAGGGGATTAGAATATTTTAGTTTGGTTTTGTTTTGGACATTAAACAAATGTCCATGTTAAATGCCTCATATTAAAAGGGGACTGACTGTTGTTTTCAAATGGGACATGGTAGAAAAGACTACACCTCATCTTGCACAGCCTCCTGGGCACATTGGCAGAACAGGCTGACCCTCAGCTTGTGTGAGTGGCTTGGGAAGAACTTTGTGCACATGCAGGAAAACCCATCTCCCCCTGGTCATTTTGTACCTGAGATTCTGGGCAGAAAGGTTTGGAAACTCACCATGTGGGGCAGACAGAGGCAGAAGTACCCCTTAAAAAATTTATGAGCCCTAGGGAACATTCTCCTGAGGGGTAATGAAACAGAATCCAGAGTTGTGAGTGGCTTTAAGAAGAGGGAAGTATTTGAGTTTCTGCTTGAACCAGAACAGCAAGATTTTATCTGACATTGGAGACCTTTATCCATAAACATCAAAGTCATTTCTAGATAAAGAGGGAGGTGGTTGGGCATTTTGACTAAACACATCTTTCAGTTTCTATGATGAAAGAAAAATATGGAGAAATAAGATGTTCATGGGATTCAGAATTAAGTTGTCCAGGCATTACAGTTTCAGACATCAGTTTAATCAGGCCAGTCAGAAGGAATATGCAGGATGGAAATAAAATAATAAACGGTTTCTAAGAAGGAAATGTAGGCAGATTGGAATCTGAATGATTTTCTCGAAGGACCTTTTCTCAGATGTGGCTTCTCTTTTTCTGGTCCAGGAGGAGCCATAACCATCCAAAGCAGCAGCTCTTTCCCAGATCAGGCCATGTGAGCTTAGTCCCACAGTGTAAGTGAATATTCATTTGGTCAGCTTCCAGCTGGCAAGTCCTGAATGGAGAAGTCTCTGTCTTTTGTGACAGTGGCAGTTCTGCTGCTGGAGCCCTGAGCAGAACTCAGGTCTGGGCAGTGCAGTGACATTTTCCTGTAGAAAAAGCACACAACACGTGGGAACTGAATCCACACAGTCACACACTCAGCCTTGAGCACTGGCAGATCTTGGCAGATCTCAGACCTTAAACCATTTGGAGTCTGTGTGAGAGCCTGGGGGAGGAAACTGGTGAGGAAAGAAGACAGGCAGAGGGTTCAGGTGTGAATGAGCTGTGCCCCACTGGTAGGATGTCACATCAGGTGCCACTCTGCAGTGCAGGTCACACCACAGCTCCTGCCCTGTGTCCCTGTGGCGCAGCTGCACACGGGGAGAGGGTTGTTTGGTGTTTGGCTATTGAGCTGTGACTTGGGAGAAATGAATTTGATTCCTGGCTTTCCTGGGTGAGTGTTGCTTATGCACTCTGGGCCTGTGAGGGGCAGATTCAGATTTGTGCTGCGCAGCTGGAAGAGATACGTTATTCTTGAAATATAAGTTTACTGCTAATTTCTCTCCTTTCTGTAGCTATCACAATGACCAGCCCAGAAGTGTTAATGTTTATTATGGTGGTATTAAAGCTGCCAACCACAAATGAGGCCCTAAAAGACTCTGAAAAACACCGTGGTATCCATTTCTTAAGGTTTTAAGGGCTCATCTAAAGCAGAAAGCTATTCTGGTGTCAGATAAGGTGTGAATAAACCCACATAAACCAGTTCAGCTTCATGGGGCTCCTCTGATGCCAGATGAAAAGCAACTTGTCTTTGGTTGTATTTTTTACTTTGTTTCCAATGACTGCACTTTTATGTAGGATCTCTAGCAAATAAACCTTTTGGAGTATTCTCTTCATCTCCTGAATTTCAGTGTGTTGTGCAGCTGCTATTTACATATAGCTCTATGTATATATTTATATGCTCTGCCTCCTTACAGAACTGACTGTGAACTAAATGATTCCATAAAATACAGTCTGTAAAGAATCTGGGACCCAGGGAATGATACAAGTCCTATAAATGTGTGGCCAGTTGCCACAGTGGGGTTTTTGATTTGTGAGAACAGCAAGGTGAGTCTCTCCCTTGTGCTGGAAGGTGGAGATGGAATTAGGGAATGACAGGAAGTAGGTGGTAAAGAAAAGGGATGAGAGGGGAAGGATGTGTCCTCCAGGGATGTAGAATCAGCTTCATTAAAGAGCTTCTTTTGTTAAAGATCTGGCCCAGAAGGTATTCTCATGCCATGATTGATGTAGAAACTATTTGCTGAACCCATCCTACAAATCTTCATCTTTATGATCAGTGGTTGGAGATCCATCTATGTTTTAATATACTCATGATATGATTAAAAACATGAACTGAATGAATAGGGAGAAATTACTTTCTTACTTTTATTAGTGTAAAGCCATTATGTCTGACCTACTTCTGCAAATATTAGAAGGAAATAGGTAGGGAAGAAGAAAATGCAGCAGCTGATTTTTAATACACTGTGAACTGCTTATAGGATGAGAACCATCCATTCCAGTGATTATTTTCTCATCATTTACATATTCAGCTGCCTCTGTTCCTAAACACAATTCACAAACTGATTTAATTGTTCCTAAGCCTATAAGGGGTGTATTTTGAAAAGCAAACCCATCAATACGTTAAATAACAACATTGTAATTAACTCAGGGATACTTTCCCTTATTTATTGGGATTTATTTTTCCCCTCTTACCTAGCTCTTAAGAACAGAAGCTTATGGGTTCCCTATGGAATTCTGTTACTACAGTGAAGTTGTTCATTGAAATTTGAACAGACAAAGCCTTGAGGGTATTTGGAAAGTCTCCTGCCAAAATTTTAGTATTTCCAAGAATTAATGGAAACAACTCTTGCAGTGAGCTGTTAACTGCTGTTCACTGTGGTTTTAATCCCTCAACAACTTGATTCAGATTTTCAAGAATCTGTAAAGTTGTGTTCAAGAGACTGCTGAGATACTTGTTTAATTTCATAGAGTAAATATAGTCAAATAACCCATAAGCACAATAAGGGAACTTTAGTCCTCTCTCTGAGATACAGCTAAAAGACAAAATCCTGAGAGAAGGGAAATTCTCAGTTCCTCTTGAGAATTATGGAAGACTTATGGTGCTCCAGGTAGCAAAGGCACAGGGGCATCTGACATTAAGACACAAAAAGGAAAATTATTCAGGAGACTGGAACGTAAATAATTCTCAAAGTCCACCAAGTAATCAACTCAAGTTGTTTAATAAAGTGCCAGGGAAGGGTTAGCTTTATGACTATCACATGGGGGGAGGAGATCAGAAAAGAATAGTGACATCTGTGTGGTTCCACAGGGCAAATTCTCAGAGCTTCATTAATGGGGCATTAACGAGCAGAAGCCTCATTGTCCTGGCTGATCTGTGCCTCTGGATCCTGCACGTCAGGAGTTTATGATGGACCTGATCTTCCTCCTCCTGCAGTCAATGGCACTGCAACCATCAATTATTTGTTACACTCCTCATCTATAAAATATCTCTGTACTTCAAACAACAGTTAAGGGCTTATGAAATATCCCAGGCTGACAGCCTTGGAGACTAAATTCTGTTTATTTGTGGAGCAGGCTGTGCTCAACTGAGAGTGCTTCTGGTACTCCATGTCCATCCACACTGTTGGCCCCAGATCCTC
This sequence comes from Rhipidura dahli, assembly GCA_013399225.1. Classification (NCBI taxonomy): domain Eukaryota; kingdom Metazoa; phylum Chordata; class Aves; order Passeriformes; family Rhipiduridae; genus Rhipidura; species Rhipidura dahli. The sequence continues at coordinate 97,437 of VXAC01006422.1, read as the reverse complement.
TCTAGGGGCAAGAAGTTTCCTCCTCAGTGCGGTGCCGCTCAGCCCCGCCTCGGGACAGCTCCATGTCGTCCTGGGGCCGGGAGCGCCGCTTATTTAGGGGATTCGAGCGATCCGGCAAAACACGGCTGAGTCCCGCGCACCGGGACCGGGGACCCAGGCGGTATGGGCTGGCCGGGAGCGGTGACCCAGGCGATATGGGCTGGCCAGGACCCGTGACCCAGGCGATATGGGCTGGCCGGGACCTCTCGCCCCAAGCAGGTGTCACAGCAGCGCTGCCCCGAGCTCGGCAGCTGCCCTCAGGGGTGCAGGCAGTGACTCTCTGAGCGTACACGGCCCGAAGCACAAGAAAGGGAGGCGGGAGACTTCTGGCGGGGGGGGTTGAGGGTTTATCAACTTCCGAAGAGAACCAGGAAAGTCCCGCTCCACCACACGGAACGCTGCCTTTTAAGGAGCAGAAAAATAGGGCGGAGACAACACCAACATCCAATGAAAGTACATGGGCAGGGAGGGACAAGAGAACAACATCCAATCATCGCTAACTAGCAGTGATAGACTTCATAATTAACTAATGAACCGTCGAGTAACACAGAACCTTCTGGAAAGGGAGGCTGGATATACATCTTTCTCTGCCCCCAGAGACACCCACAGGGTGGTCCTACACCTCTGACTCTTCCTCCTGGGCGCCCTCGGACCCCGTGTCACTCAGCCACTGGACGGCCAATGCCTGAAGGACAGACGGAGCCCGAGTTTTCCTGGGGGAGGCACTACCACACATCAGCAATTTTCTTTCATTTATGGCACCCCAGAAATGCTCAGCCAGACATCTTCTATCCACTGAGCACTGTTTTACTTGAGCTAAAAACCAGAGCAGGTGTAAATGACTGTCTGAATTTCATTCATGACTAAATGTGTTCCACTTATCAGCAAGAAAAGTGCTTTACTTCTGTTCAGACTTCATTTGGGGGAATTTCCTCTGCCAGGCCCAATCTGATTGCATCAGAATTTGAATTTTAAAGATCCAGGTTTGCAGACCACTGAAGAACCCTCAGATGTTAATGAGTTTTCAGTGGTGGCCAGCCAAGGGCACTTTGGAATCAACAATCTCTGGGTGAAATGTTCAATATCCTCTTACCAAACCTCTGAGGCCTCCAGTCATGCTGATGGATTTCTTTATATGTTGCTTAGATATTAACTTTGCATACTAGGGAAGAAAAACATAAGGCGTAGTGTGAGAGGGAAGAAAAGTGTTGTAAAAAAGCAGGAGAATATTAATAATTTTTATTAGTATTTCTAAATAATAATAGTATTTATATAGAACTGTAAAAGAGGCAATGTACAAAGCATTAAAAATCATAGATATTTTAAATTGAGGTTATATCCTTGGGGAAATCAACAGGAATTCATTGTTATGTACTTAACTTGTACCATTAATTAGGAGGCTATTGGTTCAAAAAAATTTGAAGCTAAATGCAGTATGCCTCACACTAAAATAATCATTCATCCTCTGCTAATTTGCCCTGTGACATAGAGCACAATGTATGAAAATTTTTAATGAGATTGAAATCATATTGAGGAAAGAATTCATCTGGGCCTTTATGATCAGCAAAAAGTGCAATTGAAGCTGTAACATTCACTCATTTAGGGGACGGGATTTGATAAGCAAAAATTCATTCTTACAATCTATACAGCAAATCATCTTCATCATTAAGTCTTACGCTGATCACAGAATGTTTGGAAGGGATTTTTTTTCTACCTAATGCAATTGCATCCAAAGAGTGGAGCAGTTTTGAGGGTTAATATTGGGCACTCCCAATTCCAGCATGTGCCAGCAATTACTCACAGGAGAGAGCCTGATCCAAAGAAATGCATTTCTCTCCCCAAAATTCAGAAGGCAGTGTGTCTCAAATGGAGCTGCAGCTCCTCCTCAATTTTATGAGCACTCTGAGGCATTACATGAACAATATGAATAAATAAGCCCCTTCTCCTGCAATTCTCCAAATACACCATATGGCCATATCTCTTGCTAGAAGTTGAGCCTAAAAGGAATAAGTCCCTGCTACCACTCAGGTAATGGAGTCCTTTTTTCACTGTCACTGAAACTGGGCTGGTGTTCCTGGCATGCTGACAGCCCATAATAAAGGTCATCACACTCGCTGTCTCCCAACTCCCAGCACCTTGAGCAGGAGTTTCAAGTGCACAGCATGGAGTCTAAGAATTCTGGTTGAAGAGAAAACGTGTCTGTTAATGGTAATTTCTGATCAAGACCAGGTGAAAACCAGCCCTGGAAGCTGTGTGAGATTTCTTCATTTCTGCTAATAAAATTAATCCTTGTGCTGCGTGTGTTTTATCTATGGACTTCTGATAATAAAGATGCAAATGCCACAGAAATAATTTTAGGCACGGGGAAATGAGTTGATTAATTCAAGTCCTGTGATAGAAACAGGAACTTGTTCTCCAGGCTTCTGAATGCCTGTGTACCCCTGAGAAATAGCCTGGGATTTCATTGCTTCTTGTGCTAATTTCTGCAGAGTCAAACTGAAACATTTTGTGAGGCTATAAACTTGTTTTTTGAAAACTTTTATGTAGAGATTTTTTTTCAGTAGAAAGAAAAACTCTCAATTTTTTTAATATGGTTATATTCACATGTATATGCATATCTATATGAATTACCATTTTTTAGGCTTCTTTTTACTGAGCTGTATTTTGTTCTGAGTTAAGGCAGAAAATAATTCTTTGTATGTATGTTAATCCTGGGAGATGTATTTAACACAGGATCATGGTGACAGGGAGGCTAACGTGTCATGCAATTACATTATATTTAACAAAAGTCCTTTGGATTCACAGGCTTTGTGGACACCAATGACTCAAAGATCTACATGAATTTATTCCTACCCGAACCAGGATGGATATAAAAGCTGTTACATTGCTGCTTTAATGACATGTAGCTTGTTTTGTACTCTACCAATGTATTTTTCAAAGTTTGATGTCAATGTTCTCTCTGGTTCCAATTGTTTGTCACTGAATGCCATTTATTGCAGAAAACCTGATCATTTTCTCAGAATGTTGATGGGAATTGTAACAGTGTTGGGAGTAAACCTGCTGAAATATTTCCATTTTTCAGCTGGGTTTGTCAAGGATTCATTTTGATGTGTCCTCCCTCCTTTACTCTGTCAGACCCCACATCAGACCCCAGGCCCTGGACAGAGGGCAGTCAGCAAAGTTTGGCTAAATTTGGGGATGGAAAACTAAGGAATGAAAAGGGGATAGAATTTCTTCCAAAATCTGAGACAAGCTTTGTCCCAGCTTTCTCTTAGAGCTCAGCAGCAGGGACAAGGCAGGGTGGAGCAAAGGAGAACCTGTGGTTTCAAGCCACATTTATCCACTGAGCATAGAGAACAAATTAAATGGGAATTTTATTGTAGTCATGCAGTCCCTGGGAGAGGTTCTGGGAGCCTCTATTCTGAATTTATTAAAGGCTGTGATGTACCCTGCAGTGTTTATTTCCAACATGAATAGTTACCAAACTGCTCTTGAGTGGGTGCAGGATTGAAAGCCCTTGCATCCACACAAAGAACCAAGAGCTTAGTGCCCAGGGAGAGGGAAAATCAGCTTACAGTAATCACCAGAAGCCAGCCAGGTAAATTTATAAGTTTGCTGCTGTCAAAATTGGTGGTAGTGGGGTACCTTTTAAAACCAATCTGTTTTCTCTTGCATGCAGTGTAATAGGGACTTCTTTTCTCAGAGAACAGAATTCCTGAAAAAAAAAAAATCAGTATTTTTCTCTTTTGTGACGTTATTATATTGTGTATTATGTGGCATACTACATGACATTACATTGCAATATTATTGTATTGTATTAATTGCATTATATTAATTACATTATATTATATTGCATATTTGATGATGGCTGTATGAAGTCTTCCTACCTGGTTTTCCTTGGTCTTCAAGCAATTAATCTTTTTTGCCTCTGGTTGTAAATTAATTTGTTTCTTGGAGCTCATATTTTGTCAGAGGGATATTTTGGCACGCTGCTGGGCTGACTGAGATTATCCCAATTACATTTTACTGGTAATGTCTGGTGTCTGATGCCTTCCTTGTGAATACTTGCAGGGGATGAAATGCTGCCTTTCATTTCTATGAGATCTGGTGTTACTCGTGGGTAATTTGTACAGAAATTGTGAACTCCAAAGCAAGAGGTTCATTATGAAAATCAGTGACTAAGGGACCCTTGATCAACACCTTAATGGGAATACCCAGTGCTGGTGTTGGATTCCAGCAACCTGTGCTCAAGTCTCTTCTTATCCTGCCTTTATGGATGGTCTGTGGGAGCCCCCTCAAATTCTGTGCCTCTACAGGCACCTTTTTATAAGGGTGAACCTTCCTTATCCATAGGAATAGATAAGAAAGGTTCACCTTCTTCTTCTTCTTCTCTATCTTCTTACTCTCTATCCTCTCTTGTATAGATTACTTGTGAAAACAAAACCAATCCTAGTCTGTGACAGCAAAGGTGCAAGAGGTGTAATGTACAAAAATGATTTTCCTGGTTTTGGGGTGCTCCTCAGGGTGAGCAGGATTCACCACTCCTGTAGTGTGAGATCCCAACAGGAGAATTAGCCTTTCCAGAATGAGAACGATGATTCACAAGAGCCCTAGGGGAGGGAGGATGATAGAGACTAAATTATTGCATCTTTGTTAGCTTTTCCTAGCTGAGAGTATAATTAAAAACATGATATTATTTTTAGAAAGTTATTGTTAACTGTTCTTTTCAGCAATCACACTTTCCATTTCCATATTGTTGTGACATCTCCTCAATGGGCATGGCAGTTGCATGAATTAAGTTAAGTGCTGTTGTTCAGCTTGATTACAAGGAAACTGAAATATGCCCCTCATGGGCATTATCTGTCAAATTGCTGAAAACAAAACCACCATAAAGCTCTGCTTGTTGCTGGAAAAGCGTCGCAGTGCATCCATCTCTGTGAGGTACCAAATGTCTCCCACTCCTGCCAGAGGCCTCTTGGAGTTACCCTGCTGTCTTGTGACATGAAAATTTTGCTCTGTTCCAGCCTTCTGATATTGCTGCAATCTTTCCTCAAATTCTCTAATCCAGCCTTCTCCAAAATGTGGGGGTTTTTTTTGTGTGTGTGCTTCATCTGAGGAGGAAGGCACAAAGTTGTATTGGTTTGAAAACAAACCAGTGGGAGATCACAAGTCAGGATTGAAATAAATAGAAAAAAATTAGAAACAGGCAAAATAATATAAGGAAAAAAGCACAGACAAAGTCAGAGACAGCCTGAAACCCTGTTAGGGTGGTGACAGCAGTCCAAATGAAGTGGTCCAGTTGAAGCAATGATCCGATGGAAGGTCCGGTCTCCAGCTGAAGGTCCCTGGTGGCTCTTGTCCTCTGGTCACCCAGCAGACAGGGCTGAGGCCAGGCAGTTCCAAGGGCAGCTTCTATCCCGGTGGGAATGGCCGGCTCCCCCCTCCTGGGTGGAGCATCTCACAGTGGGATGAGATAAGTCCATGAGGCATGTGGTGGTTTCTGGATGGCCCATTGTCTGTTATCAGGGGTGGGTGGTTAGCAGGTGATAACAGCTGATGGCCCACAGCTGGTGGTAATAGAATACTTAAATACATCTATTTTTAACCTAGGACAAAAGTGTAGTTCATGGACTCTTTACATCTATGGGCACATGTTCCTCCTCAGTAAAGCATGAAAAATTCATAATCCATTGCTAGAGTAAAACAAAGCACCTCCTGTAATTAGTAATTCCATTTATGCCTCAAAGTCCTCATGTTAGTGAAACACACAGAGGTAAAAACAAAGATAGAAATATTGTAGTGAATTCTTCAATGCGTCGTGTCTTTTCAAAACTTCTGTGCCATTATTTCCTTTCTGGCCTCCTTGTGTCATCCTGAAGGTGGCCCATGTGCTCCTGCCTTCTGTGCATTGTTTATTTAATACCTGTCCTCCTTTCACTTTCACAACTGCAGTGCCTATTTTAGGCTTCCTCAGAAGCTTTTCTCCAAGTCGTTTGAGCCATGTTATTTTCATGCCCTACTTTGGAAATATATGAGTCAAGAATTACTAGGGGTAACTTTAAGAGTTAAAACATGAAATAATAATATTCTCTTAGATTTAATGAGAAAATTGGCTGCTATCCACTGTAGGAGCATGCTTTTGTTTTTCAGCTTGTACAGAATGCATGTGCAAGCATCCGCTAGTCTTATACTTCATGTTTAGCTCTTTGATTTACTCCATCTGTTTTATAAAAGATCTTGATGAAGAGCACACAAGACTAAAACAACAGGTAATTTATTCTTTTTATCTGACATATACTTTTTCCCCCTCTTGTCCATACCTGTCCTCTCCATCCTCAATTAGTAAGCCATGATTTCATCTCATCCCCAATCAGGCACTCTTGGTATCGTGGACATTATCTGAACAGTGAGTGGCTTTTTTTTTAAGTGTTGACTAAATTGGTTGACCCAGACTGCCCTGAAGAACAGCCCTAAGGTGCTCAGAAAACATGTCAGCATATGTAATACACATAATGAAAAGAGATTTTTGTCTCCTAAATGCTAGGAGTCCAAGAAATTAATATTTCACTGTGACCTGATTAGAAATCAACTCTTCCATTTACGGCAGTTGCATTTGAAGCAGGGTTTTAAATTCTTTATTCACTTCATACTTGGACTTTTCTGTGTGAACTGCATTCATTTTTGGCTGTGTGTGGTTAATAATGTGCAGTCCTATTCAGGGACTAATGAGAAGTTCACAATCTAATATTTAGCAGAAGTCACTGCTTTGTTTGTAAATCAGATTTCTTCAGCCTGTACTGAGTGAAGTCCCTATCTCCTCTCATAGCCCTGCTTTCCATCTGGAAAAGAAGCAGCAACAAGTTGTTGGTTCCTGTCTGTGTGTGTGTTTGTTTGTGCTGCCTGTTGGTCAGAGGCTGGAGCAGGGAAATTCAGGATGTCCCTGAGAGCATCTCAGCCTGTTTATCTCCAGCACGTTGTCCCTGGATGGGGGCTGATAGTGGGTTTGCCATGGGTTTGTTCCCTGTCCCCACGCAGCCCGGGATGCCCCGAGCGGTGCTGGGCTCTGCAGCGGGGCTTGCGGGAGCTCTCTGAGCGTCGCTGTGCGAGAAGGACCTGTAGGAAAAATCCACATAAACCCGAGTGAGCAGAAAATCGGCTGGCGAGCCGAGATTGACTGATTTTCCGAGGTTTTTATAAGTTAGTTCGCAAAGTGGGCTAAGTAGCACGAGGTCATTGGTTCTCTGGGCCAGCCACCCACCGAGGGGCTGACCCAGGTCCTGGCATGTAGCAGACAAGTGTTTTTCTAACCAAAATAATCACTGTCTGAGAAAAACAACTGCAGGTGCGAAGAGTTCACAAAACTGTTAACATTGTTTTACTCAGCATGTATGGGAAAGACAGAGTTCTCACAGAACCCAGAGAGCTGAACATTTCCTGCTAAAGCTCCGTCAGCATCACCGGGTAAGGGCAGTGACTCAGCTCTGACTCTCAGGGGCAGGGTGTGCTGACCTGCCAGGCTCCTGAGCAGTGCTGGGGATGCTCCTCAGGGTCTCCACTGCCCTGTGTGTGCTGTCACTTGTCCCACATCGCCCTGCCAGGCTGTGCTCAGTCCAGCTGCTCCCTGGTCACTGTGCTCATGCTGCCTGGGAACATTTCTGTGCAGCCTGTGTCTTTCTCCAGGCAGGAAAAGAGATCTCAGCCCCTCTGCTTCTATCAAAACCCTCTTCATGCAGTGGCAGTGGCACTTTTGTTGTTTACAAAGTTGGGGTCCATGATAGCTGGAGTACCTGCATAGAGAATCAACCAGGGAGCCCATGGCAGTGTCTTTTGATTAGGTAACTTAAGTATTGGTATTATTCTGAGCTCCTTTTAAAATTTGTCATGCATTTAATTCCTAATGACCTGTAATTATAGGGTTGACTGGTCTTTTTACCTTATCTTGAAAGACCTTTCAGAAACAGCCAAGTTCTCTGTAAATCAGAATCTTCTAAAATGGCTGAAGTTGGACCCTTGTATCATTTCAAACATATTTTCAGATAACTGTCCTCAGAAACTTGGGATTGTTTCTAATGATTGGCTCCTTTGTGCTTACCTAGAGAATGCTGTAGAGAGATTAGATTAAGCTAAAACCAACAAACAAACAAACGGAAAAACAAACCAGAAAAACAAAACAAAAGCTCAAGGAAAGGTACATTTTGCAGCCATCAGGTAGTTCCGAAAAGCATAACAAGAGGTGAAATAAAACACGAAGTATTTTATAATACACAGCATAGTTTCTTATCCAGTCGTTATTATTTACTTTAAGAATTATGTCCTTGATGTGGCAAAGAAACCGACCTATTGAGTTATATATTTTAGACTGTACCTTGTGCTATAGTAATTTTAAAAGTAACAAGTGAGGAAGAAAGATGATGAGTAAAATATTGAGCCAAAAATTAATCCAGTGTACTAGGGTAACTTAACATGCCTGGAGACATGCTTTTTGCCACAGGAGTAAAAATATTCTGCTATGCAAAATGCTTTGTTTTAAAGAGGAGAAGAACAAGAAAAAAATCAGTTTGGGGAGAATATTAAACTTGTGCTTGGTGTATGAAGGTTTCAAGGCTAGTGATATGTACAATTTATGTCATTAATATTCTTGTTTTCAGCTACACTCTATGTCCTGTGACCAAATAATTGGAGTACATTTTACACACCATTATGCAGCAACATAAGAGCAGGGTATACAGTTTTTCTGAAAGCTTGTCTGTCCACTCTTTGCATTTTTTATTCCTTTTATGCACTGCTCTGGGATAAAAAAATACAGCCTATTCCCTTTATAGTTGTATAAATAGTGAAGGTTAAATTGTACAAATCATCTATGTCTAAACACTTGATATCAAATCTGCACAGCTCAGTGAGGAGAATGCCCTAAAGAACCAAAAAAAATTTTCTGAGAGTGTTGATACAAATCCAGCCTGTCCTTGTGTGCTGTGCATGGACAGGACCTGCTGTGCCCAAACCCTGGGTGTGTTGGCTTAGGGGGGACACCAGGGTTCAAGCAGCAAAGCAGAAGTGCTCTGTGACAATTCAAAAATATCCTGAGCTGATGCCATTCTTCAATGAATAGAAAAAAAATTGTTTTCTGTAGTAAGAAACTCATTTCACCCAATGACAGAAAATTGAGATCCATGGAAACTTGACTTTTTCATCAATGAACTTTGTTCACAGTTTGCACAGTGGTTTTTAGAAAACATCTTTCGTTACATTGTGGGAGACAGAGCTCATTGTGAGGAGTGTGCAGTAACAGGGATATAAAATGCAGCAGATGTCCATTCCAATCAAGAAAGAAATAAAAAAAAAATCACTGTTATCTGAGTTACAATGTGTTCCTTGAAACTTTCTTTCTGTGTGGGAAATAACATGGAGAATGCAGTCTTTAACATTTCTTGGTATTGAGTAGGCATTGGATTTAAATGACAGGTTCTCTTCAGGTTACAAGTATGTAATAATTTGATTAGTTAACAGTTTTATTAGTGATCAATATGTTTTTCTATGTAAAGTCCTTTTGACATACTCTCCTAGGAGTTATTTACATTAAGGAAGATATAAGCTGCTGCAGGGTGGCTTTTTGTCTGCATTTTTTAAAAACAACTGCACATGCAAACATTAAAATAATTAAAATGCCTCATTTAGAGTGGGACTGTGGCTAACAATTTGCGTTTATAAGCCTTAAAAATTTCAATGCTGTTAATGAATTTTGGGTAAAACAACCGATTTCACTTGTTTCACAGTGTAATTTGTATGTGCTTGTTAAACAAGCAACTTTTGCAATAATCTGACCTTGTTTTACTCTACTAAGCCATGAGGTGCAGTTTGGCAGCAGATGACAACCACATAATGCAATAATTGGTATGCACTTTATAGAAAGTTGTTTTTTAATTTGGTCTTAATCAGGAGCATAACAGAGCCTAGAAATGAGCAGCTCTTGGAAACACGAAGCAGGGAAGTTGCCAGCTCCAGCAGCAGCTCCCAGGGGGATTTCTTTTGATCTCATTCAGATCTAGGTTAAGGGTGTGGATGTGCAATCAGAGTTCTTGGAAATTTTATGACGCTCTAAATGCAAATCCTGCTGCAAGTCATTAATAAATAAATCAATCAATTTATTTCCTCCTCAGGTAAAGCACGTGGTGTCCATGCCCTGCAATTCAGGATTTGGCCTGGCATTTAATCTTTTAACCAAACTGCCCTGATTGGGAGCAGCACTCTGCTATGGGGGCTGGGAGCTTCAGTATCTGTTACATTTCAGTGCTGTTGATTCAATTTCTATAAATGAGCCCAGGAACTGAGACAGTAGGAGAAAGTACAAAGGCATTTCACATTTCAACAGCAAAGAGTTTTCAAACCCTGGCTCATGAGGGGCCCTTGAAGCTCTTCAATTCAGCCTCTGTCTTCTCTCCACAAGTTACAGCAGTGCAGTCGCTGAATTGTGGTACTGCTCTTTGAAAAAACGATGGGAAAAAAGGGAAAAAAAATATTTTACCCAATTCTGAATACAGGTATGGGGATAAAAGAAGCTGTTGAAGTAGTTTAGTGCTCTAGGTGAAGTTTCAGGGGGAATTACCATCTCCTTCCTTCCTTTTAACAATGCAGATCCAAACATTATTCTCTTCCATGAGTGATTTTAGCATGGCACACAATCCAACCAAAAAACCACAACGCATCTATGATTTATTTAGCTGAGATCAAAGACATAGAGCTGCAGAGAACCTAATGAAACTTTGATGATGCAGCAGGCAGGCTCCATCTATTATTTAATTTGGAGGTTGTGATCTTATACAAAATTAGCTTCCAGATTTCTCTTGCACTCGGGCTGCAGATACACTTGTACTTCATCATTTTGATATGGAGTTGAATCACCAAGATTTCACAGCAGATCCTCAGATGTCCTATGCTGAATTTGCTGTCAGGAAAGGAGATAAGAAATTCCGGATATATTTCTGGCCACCTGGTGCTCAGCCCTAGGACAGTTCAGCTTGTTTTACTTCAAGAATCAAGACTGACATATGTTAAAAACATGACTGATTATTGAGGTGTGCCCAGGGTGAATACAGACCTCACTCTTGGTCTATTGAAAATACCAGTGAAGAAGTAAGCTTTCAAAAATTTTGAAAAAAAGGTTATTAAGTTTTAAAATTATTATAGTTCTTTATTTTATGAAACAAAAGAGCACAGAACCAAGTCTAATTAAAGTACTTTTTTCTTCTTATTTGAAATAAGAGAAACCATGTCCTTTCTGTTATCTTGTTGATAGGAGGTTGGGTGAGCAATTACTAAAATAATTTTAATTGAATTTTTTTACAAACCAACCAGGTTATCTTTATTAAAATGAGAATGCTTTAAGCTGGTGTTTTGATTGAAGTTTTACCTCAGGACAAGTTCTGGAAATTGAACAGGCATTTGTCAGCAGCTCTGATTTCCACATGTGAGTACAAGTGCATTGGTGTAAGCAACATTTGGCTCCAGTTTTACAGCCCCAGCCAATTTTTCTAATTTAGCTGTGTGATGCTGGAGTTAAAGATGAGTCAGGTAAGTCCAAAAAGCCTGACTGAAGCACAGGGAGCTCAAGGAACATTCCATGCTCCTACAGCCTCACACTCCAAGCCAAGCACATAGGAATTGTCTCCCCTCTCCCTGTGTTTGTTGCCCACATTCAAAATTATTACACTTTTCATGCCAACAGTGCAACTCTGCACCTTTCAGGGAGTGAGAACAGGAAAATCTTGCCTGTTCTATTTCAGACTGAGGATTTTCCTTGTTCTTCTGCAGCCAGGAAAGTGATAGGATGACTGCAGAGAAAGGGGAGCAGGCTCTGAGCGCTGGGGAGGAGAATGAATTCAGGCTGAGAAACAGTGGTCCCACTTTAATGCCTTTACTCTTTGGTCTGGAATTCTGGTGTAAAATACAAATTCACCCTTCCAGAATCCACAGGGTTTGCTTGAGATTTGGTACCTTTGCTGAGTGCATCAAGGGAGTCTGGAGAAAACACCTGTCCTTGGCTGTGTTCTGAGGCACTCCTCTGTATATCTCGTTTCTTTCATGCCCACTGAATGTGTTGGCACTTCTTTTTCAAACACTCAGTGGTCTAATTCTGGCTTTCTTCAACTGAATAAAACACTGAAATCAAGCCCAGAAGATAAGTGATAGGTTTTTTTCTTTCTTTTAATAAATAAGGTAGAAAGAAAGCTCTTTGGGTTGCTATTTTTATTTCACTACTGAGAATTTACCTAAAATGTATCACAAACAGATTTTAAAAAACCAACTAATTGTATGGTAACAACAAGTTTCAGATTTCAGTTTCACCTGCTTTGAATTTGGTTATCCTCAGATAGTCATAGAGTTCTTAAGGTTAAATGTGTCAAACTACAGCAGAAGGCAGAAACATCCTTAGTGCAGCTATAAAAAGCTGTGGGTTTGAGGAGAATTTTGCTAATTGGCAGATTGATTATTTCTAAGTGAGCCTACTGCTGGTGAAATATCATGCAAATTATTGAAATTAGAGGATTTAATAATGCAGAGTGGGTGTAAGATGATACATACCTTTGATTATCGCTCTGTTTGTTTGGGTTTTTTAATATAAACTTTAATCAAAGAAAAAACAGATTTCAGTTAATGAAAGGAAGAAGAATGTGATCCAAACCTCTGGGGAGATATAACAGTTAATTGGATTTCAAGTACTGTAGCTCCACTCCCAATAGTGTTCATTTTCTTTGCAGGATTACAGTTGTTTAGTTTCATTAGCCTTAATGTAGAGGGTCAGCTTTTAAATTATACTGCATTAGGCTGCTGCTCTCTTTTGCCTCCTTCCTTCCCTTTTTGCTACGTGGCCTCTCTCACAGCCATGACCCTGCCTTGGCAGAGGTCACTTGTCACTGCCACCAGAGAGCTGCCACTGGAACTGCCAGTCCTCTTCCTAATCATTCCTGCCTTCCTCCCGAGCCTCCAGGATGTCCCTAAGATGGCAGAACTCTGCTTGTGACTCTCAAAACATTGAAAGAAAGAAGAAAGTCCCCCTTTCCTTGTTAAAATCAGTTACCAGTAAACTGAGCCTTGAAAAAAAAAAACCAACAACAACAACAACAACAACAACAACAACAAAAAAAAAAAACCAACCAAAAAAACCCAAAAAAACCCCAAACCCACACGAAGGACTTCAGCTGGCAGCACTCACTGTGACTGCAGAAAAGAATTCAGCAGCCCTCTAGGGTTTATTTTAAATTCCAGATTAAAAAAAGAAATTATTACATGTGATGCTGGGATAAGTTTATTTTCTAAAGGAAATGTTTTCCATGTTGGGAAGGAAAGGTTCTTGAGCAGGGCAGGCTGTTAAATTTGCATATGATGAATTTCTTTCTTTCTCAATGACTGAAATTTCAGCCTGCAAATATTGGTGCTATTTGTGTGTAGAAAAGCAAACGTTAATGGATTTAGTTTAAAAACAGAGTTACTAAATGTAGGTGGAATTGGGTGACAAATACAAGTGCTTGTTACGCCTTCCTGCTTAATGGGATTGGTTAAAAGCATTGACTTTCCTTCTTTGAAGCTCATTGGTATTTGATTTTGATGGGTCCAGGAAGAAAAACACCAAATACTTTGCCAAAATGTGATATGCTTTTCAAATCTGGTACATTCACTGGGTTGGAACTGTGAATATGTCTTCCTGATGGAAATAAGCTCTTTTTGCAGTGGAAAAATGAGCAGTGCATGATCTTGGCCATCACATTTATATGTCTGGATTAATTACAAAACAATGTGATAAGATGCATAGCAGGTTGATTTTTTTATTTTTACTCAATTCTATGCTTAAATATCTACATCCTTGAAAGAAGCAAGGCATTCCAGCAGTGTAACTGAGAGTAAACACAGGCAGTGATGGGGAGAAGTTACAGAAGTGCTATAACATTTAGTTTACCCTAAGTTTTAAAAATGTGTCAACATTGTTTCTCTTCCAAAGAAACACACAACGCTTCAGTGAACCTGACATCTCTTGGAGCTGACCCTATTAATTATTTTTGACTTACTGTGTGCTATACATCCACAGGGATTTGCAGTGAATGAAGTACACTATTGTCAGGAGCTTTTATTCCTTTTTTTTTTATATTTCCTGGTGTGTGTTAGAGAGTATAAATGCAAGGCTCATAGCGGGTGCTGTGTGGTAGGACTGGAGATCTAAATGCATCTGTCTGGAGGGGGGAAACCATGCAAAGCAGATTAGGGAAATGCACTGTAAATTTTTTATCTGCCCAGGTCAAAATTCAGACATCTCTTTTAGACTACCAGGCACAATATTTTCCCGCAGATCTTAAAATGATGATTTCCGAGGGCAAGTTCCAAGCCTGGAATGCTTCCCCAAACAGAGAGGACCAAATTTTTATCTCAACTGTGCAAATACTACAAATTTGAGCTCCTGCAGTAAACGTGCAAGGCTTGCAGTGCATCAACGTGGCACGACTGAGAGCAGCTTCCCTCCCTGGGCATTTGCTCTCTGGGGACCAGAGGCAGCTGAGGAGGTGGGGAAGGGAATGGCTTGTTAGGCTCAGGGTGAAGAGAGAGGTGGGAGCAGTTCATGGAAGTAATGAGCTGAGGAGAAAATAACACAGATGCTGAGGGAGCTCATTCTTTTTCCAGTTCTTTTATGGTCATTCATGGGAGAAAAACTGGGAACTGTAGGAAGAAAGACAAGGAGATGAAGAAGGTAAAACAATACAAATGTGCTTTTGTGCAGTGAAAAGTCATTTCCTCTTTCCCCCCACCCCCCCAGGTTTTAAGTACAGAATGTATTGTTTCACATAGTAAAACATACGTAAGGGCAGAAAACAAAATAAAGGGGGGGGTTGTTTTTTGTGGCTTTTTCTTTGGGGGTTTTTTGTTTGGTTGGTTTTGCCTTTGTTTGTTTGGGGAGGTTGCTTTTGGTTAGTTTTTGCTTTGGTTGGTTTTTTCTTGTCAGTGGTTTTTGTTTGTTTGCTTGGTTGGTTTTGGGGTTTTCTTAGGATAAATCCATAATTTTTCAATTCTGTTTTTTTTTTTTTTTTGGAAATACAGCTGAGCTCTGTGGTCCCATGACAGAGACAGCTGTGCTCAGGATGGGTTTGACTCCAAGGCAGGAACAAATTCTGCCTGTGTGGGAAGGCCTGGTATAGAAGGTGACAAAAAGTTATTGAAAATTCAGACATGAGTGATTTGCCTTATTATTGTCTGATAGTGTGGATTTCTCTTGCAAGACTGAACTTAAAAAGAGAGTAAGGGAACACCGCTGCCCCAATTGATCAATAACTACTGCCGTGACTGATCAATATTTAGCACTGTAGCATCTGTGCTTTTTTAAAAAAATTTTTTAAAATTCAATAGATTTGGCATGACACACCTGTGTGTGACTATTGCCAGTTGTCAGGAAGGTGAGAGTATAAATGGGAGTGTCAGTATAAATTGCTGGAGCAGGACTGGCTCCTAGAGCAATATAGTCTTGAAATACAGGCTGCAGTTTGATACTCTGCTCTCTATGGATAATCTCCAAATAAGAGTTTTCTGTTGGAATCTGATTTCAGTGTTGGATCACTATTTTTTAATTGTTTTTATTCCCCCTGTAAAGTACCATTTCCACTTCTAACCATGGCACAATCCAGCATTTATAAGCAACTGACTGCTTTAAGCAGAGCTGCTACCTCTGCTCAGGGTTACCTGCAGGGTTATTTGGCTGTGCCAAATTCTGACCTCATGAAAGCAGCAGAGATCAATGAAAATTGACTGAAACTGGGAAGAAAACATAGATTTTTAGTGAAATCTTTCCAGCCAACTCAAGAAAAGGGAAATGGCATTAGAGTCATTGCCTTGGTGATGCAGGGATGTGATTCCTGTGTGCAGGAGAGGACAGCACTGTGCAGGGTGGTCCCACAGTGGATCCACTAATCCAGAGACGCGGGATGGGGGTGGGGGGTAACTGAAGCACAGCTGAGTAAATCAGAATCTCTCTTTCCCATTAATATATTTTTACTAATCTCCACAGAGAAGCCCAGCATTCAGCCAGTTTTATAAACACCTGCAAGCTGTTAGACTGCTGTGGACCAGGATGAAGCTGATGTTGAGTATGGAGCAGGGAGGAGCTGCAGGAAACGGCTGCATCTGGGTTGGGGTTCTTCTCTTGCCTATCTTTTTTTTTTTTTTT
>VXAC01006422.1:35654-78644 GCA_013399225.1 Rhipidura dahli | reverse complement strand
TTTTTTTTTTTTTGTAAATTTGGTTTTTTATTTTTTTTTTTTTTGTAAATTAATAAAGTGAATCCCTTATACATGGTAATTTTTCTCCACGTTAGAGCCTATAAATTCTGGTCAAAATCCGTGACTCCCTTTATTTTGCACCATTTTATCACCTTGGACAGCACCTGGTGAGTTCTTGCAGCCCTGTAGAGCTTATTCTTGGTTTATGAAAACCAGCTACGAGCCTTGTCAGCTCAGACACAGGGACCACTCTCCTCACATACAAAACCAGAGAAATCTGACAAATCCATTAATGTATAAAAATATTTGGAGGAGCAGTCCCCCAGCACTAGGGAAAACCTGATCATGGTTACAAATTCAGAGTGTACCTGGGACTTAAAGGCAGCCCAAAAATGCATTTTCATTACCCTAGAAAGGAAAATAATTTCAATGAATATGTAAAATGCAAACGCCATGACATCTGCAAGCAGGAACTGCGCGAGTTTCTCAAATTAGTTTAGACTTCACATATCCCGCCCCCACCTTCTGTTTAACAAATGTATGCATAGATGACAGAAAAAAATGAAGTCTAAAGGAAAAAAAAAACCCAAACCATGGGAACGAACTAATTCTCCTGTCAGTCAAGTAGTTATAAAACAAGCCAAGCATATACTGAAGGTGAATGTTAATGACTAAGGAGGCAGACAGATGGTCCAACTTTTCTTTAGGTGGTTCTTCATCCTTTACTATTCACAGAAAATTGTCTTTGATAAACTCATTCACTGTTAAAAAGATATTCAGAAAACATAAAGGTCACCTTTTGATTGTGGTCAAGCAGAGTACATTTGCTAGATTTTTGCCACTTTATGATTTTATTACAAATACAGGGTGGATGGGGGGGTTGATATTTTGGTGTGGGATGTGTGTTTGTTTTGTTTTATCAGAGTTTATCACCAATAAACTCCATGTTTGTTTCCTGCACTTAAAAGCATATTGTCACTCCCGTTTGACCCCGTTTTGGAATGGAAGTCTCATGTTCCCTCCTCAGTGATGACATTTCCTCACTTAACAGAGCCACTGAGAGCCCCAGGTCACAGCTGCAGCCACTGGCACCTTGGGGCAAGTTCAGTGGGTTCTGGGTCTTTCAAGAAACCCTCAGTGTCTCCAAGGGCTCAGCCAGCCCCAGCCATATTTTGAGGAGGAGGAACTTTTTTTCTTCAGTGTTAACTAACAATTAGGAAATATTTATGCATCACTGACTGAAGGAAACTGAAAACTATCTGTCTAGATACCAGCTGCTGATGCTGATACTGGCCAAGGCTTTTCTTTGCTCTGAGAGGAATCTGTTGGTGTCTCAGGAAGGGAGAGCAGCTTGTCCCATGGCATCTTTGCCTTCGCAGCCTCCCCATGGCTGAGTTATGGCTGCAGCTTTGGACAGGCAGTCATTCCATGGCACCACTTTTCTTTACACAAATTTCAGGGTGCAGAGGTTAAAGGTGCTCCACTTGGTGGACGTTTCCCTCTCTGAAACCAGACACAAATGTTCTCACTGCTGCAGCTGTGTGGAAGTCAGTCTCCCAGCAGAGCAGCACTTCCAGGAGTAAGTTTTGCTTGTTTTGTGAGTTTTGAAATACAGGAGCAAACACCGTACAGAGGGTTTGTATTCACACAGAGGGAAACTAAGTCAGCTTTTTAACAAAATCCTCTCACCACATCCTGTGACTACCAACAGCTTGATTTGGAAAAAGCCCCACAGCCTCAGCTCTGTTGACCCCAATTTTGCAGTGTTGCAGTTCAATATGTCCTCAGCAGTTGTGAGTTATTTACCCAAAATATTAGAATATTGCTGCTGCATAGTGTGTAACTTGAATTAGACTTCCCATTAAGGTATAGTATTGAATCAGGCAGCTGTACTTTGAGTTCTTTTCTCAATTCAGCTGTGTAATCCACCAGTGTCTCCTGGGAATAGAGACAGCATTTCAGAGGAGTTGAACTCCAGCAAGCTGGACAGGGAGATAGTTCTGGCCAGTGTAATTATGCAAATGGGAATTCAGTTTCTCGGCGAAATATTACCAGTATTACTTCAAAGACTTGCACAGAACTCTCGCCTATCATCTTTTTTATGGATTCCTTTTCTTCGTTGCACAAGTGAAAACGAAATATTGAAATACATTGCTAAAATTTGGAGAAAATAACTGAGCCCAGATCCATTTGCAAATGCTGCCTGTTCCAGTTGGAGCCTGGTTAACCAGAGGTAAGGAGGTAGAAATGTTGTTCTTTTTCCCCTCATGTCTTGCAACCATGTTTTTGTAGAATTTTCTGTTGAATTTAAATGAAAACAGCATTAAATAACATAAAATAATTTAATAGATCTTCTAGGTCATACTGTTCTAATATGTATTTAAAAAACTCCTATTTTTAAAAGAAAGTTTCTCATAAAAGATTTAATTTAGAAAAATTCTCTCTTTTCTAGCACTTTAAAGGATTCTTTGTAAAGTTATAAGGGTAATACAGCCGAAGTATTTTATGCTGTTCAACAGTCTGCTTTGTGAAATTAGCCTGGAAATTGAAGAATGGCACTTTCCACTCTCTTTGGAATCTTGGAAATTTTATCCTTAATGCAAGTAAAGTTTAAGGCACATGAATGATCCTCTCTTTCCACACAAAAATAAGTCTAATTGAGGCTGGAGTCTGTCTAATGTAATGACATTAAATAAATAGAGGTGTTTAGACTTTTAAGTTCTTTAGTTTTATTTTTTCAAATTATTTTCACATTGAGGATCTGTTCTTCCCTTTTCCCATCTTTTCAGCCAATTGATCTTTTTCTTGGGTTTACAAGAAATAGACTTGACAGAAGCCCTTGAGTACAGCAATAGTTGATGTACTGGGGCTGAAGGAACTTCCTTACCTACTGGCTCTTTTTCTGCATTAGTATTAGAGATTTGCACAAATCTCTGCTCAAAGTAGACTTATCTCTGGGACCAGTTTTTATTTTTTAGCCTTTTATTTAGTTAGTGCATAATTTCCTTCTGAAAGTGAGTACTTTTATGTAATTTCCAATCTCTCATGGAAGTGGAAGTATTTATGACTTCAGGTCTCATTCCCAAGGAGTGATGGCAACTCTAATTGTGAGTGCAGGTCAGAGCTTATGACACTTCCCAATAGTTTTGTGTGTTAAAAAGTCATGTAAAACAGCTTCCCATTTCCATTTTTATTGCATGAGTAAATCTTTCTACGGTGCTGGACAGCTTTTAGCAATCAACCTGTCTCATGATCATAGCCAAGAAAGTGGAATTCTGAACATTTATAAAGGGCAGGACCACAGTGTTAACTCAGGGCAGAAGCAGTGCTTTGCTGTCATGAGGCATAATGGAATTGTCCTGCCAGTGAAACTGAGCTGACTGAAGCCCCTCTCTTTTGTTCTGTTTCAGTAACATCTTTTTGACTAATAGAGCTCTGCATTGAAGTCAATCACTAATAGTAAAATTAATTTTCTCTCCTTTTTAATGATATAAAAATAAATTTTAAAAATGCTTAAGCTCCCTCCTTAGTCAAACAAGAATTATTCCCACCTCCAGAGCATGAATCATCTCACCAAAGAAAATACCTATGCCAGTGCTCTCCATTAATTCCATAGAGAAACTAGATGAAAAATGGGAACTGGGATGCATCAGTTAGGTGAGAGGAATCATTCCTAAATGAACAAATCTCTGCTTTGGGCAATGCCACAGATCAACTATTAAAGATTAATACCCTCTTGACTCTTTACATGGACTGCAGTCAGCCCATCTTGGCCTTAATATAGTGGCATTTTACTGTGGTTTAGAACCAGATGAAGATATGTGATACATGTTTCTGGCCTGAGGTATTTAAAAATAATAAAGTGAGACAGAAGTTATTTGAAGTGAACATGAGATTAGTGACGATGCCATTGGCTTCTGAGTTCTTGTTCCTCCTTGCCATGGGCTGCCTTTTTATTCCTGCATGCCTTTTTGTCTTTTGTCAACAAATCATGACATTTTCAGCACAGTGAACCATCTGGAGTGCTCAGGCTCTTGGCTTTTAATCAATCATCCCATTTTTATTTATTAGTCCAGGTTCGACTGACACTGCATAGCACAAGGCCTTCCCCAACGACCTTGTAATAAAACCAGGAGGAACTACAGATAATCAGTCCTTGTTCCACAGGCAGTCACTGTATCCAGGAATTGTGCTAAAAAAGTAATTATAGACCAAATTGTGAAATTCTCAAAGGCTTTTATGAACATCTCATTCCGTGTGCACATTTCAATTTACAAGGTTCATTTGAATCAGTGGCTGAAAGAGCAGTGCATAACATGGGTGACAGACAACCAATATCTCAGATTTACACATTCAGTTAATTCTTTAAAACCACTGTTCAGTGACACCACCCATTTCTTCGTTGTCTAATTCATTGGTGTCATATTTTTGATTGAAAGACAGTTTGACACACTTGCTTTTGCCCTGCATGGGATTTTCTTTCTGTCTCATCCACTCTGTTTCAATTTCACACCAATACACAGTGCAAAGCTGAGTGAGAATAGCACAAAACTCAAGCCTTATAAATAAATACATGACTGGAAATACTTTCAGTGTGTGAGATCCAGTAACTGATGGCAAAAGATTTGCTGGTGGGCTGCTCTGTAGCACTGAGAACACAGCATTTGCCATATACATTATATGGAAAATAATCCCCTGCATAACCTGGCAATGAATCCCCTTAAACCCCTGTTTGGTTATTGGAATGTTAAAACAAGATTTAGAAGCCAAAACCTGCTTACCATTTGAAGAAAACTGCATGTACCACTTAAAGCAACATGTTAAATAGCATTGCTGCCAGCCCTTAAATTGGCAAACATCCCCAGCCAGAGCCTGTTAAATATCATTAAAAAATTATGGTCAAAGGGAAGTATGCACATTAATACTTCATGATAGCACCTAGGAGTGCCTGACTCCAACCTGAATGTAATTTGCCCAGGCAGTCTAAGCACAGACCACAGAGGAATATCTGTCTGGAAGGGCTTAAAGCCTGCAGGGAAAGGCAAAAACACAGACAGAGAACAGATTGAGATCCAGAAAAGCAGAATGAGTGATGACCTGGGCACAATAATTTTCTGACCCCTGGGTGTGGTGGCTTTAAGTCTCAAGCTGGGAAATTTTGCTCAGTTTGCTGCTAACCAACCCACGCTTTAGAGTGGACTTGCTCCAGTTGGAGCTGCCAGTGGGATCCCCCCCAGAACTCACCACGTCCACGGAGGCTCTCAGTGTGCACAAAAGTGGGTTTGAGCAGGTGGATGGAAAATGGAAAGGGGAGAAGGGACCACCAGGTGCCTAACAGGCATAAAAGATTTGAAAAGACTCCGGGAGGCTGGCTAAGAAAGGAACTGCTGTTGATTGTAAATTTTGGCAAAGCAGTCTGCCAATTTTTGACAGAATTTTCACACTGTACATATTGGGCTATGTAAGGTTTATTTTTTTTTTTTATTTTTTTTTTTTTTTTGCTTTTAAATTGTTTTTTCAGTACTATCTCAAGTACCATTCAGTTGCATTAGCAGTATGTACTTTAAACCCCATTAAAGAGAAGAACATAGAATCCGAGATCAAGCAGTACCTGCAATCCTGCCCTGGCCCAGCTGAGATGCTGCTGCTGTTCCAGGCACAGGCTGCACACAGAAGAAAACAATCAATTTTCCAACACTTGCCTCCTGTAACAACATCCCATAGCACTAGGACTTGAGGGGAGAAAATAATCGGAAATTCTGTATAATTAATACAAAAAATTTAATACTTGAACTTGCATTTTGTAAGATGCATAGTGAGATATACACATCTTCTTTTTTCCATCATCAGTGCGTCATCAGATTAATACTGACTATTATTATTTAGCACAGGCTTGGTACTCCTTTCAATCACTGCCTACTGTTGATGGTTGTAGTGAATACTGTAAATACCACAAGAAAGTTATCTTTATTACGATATTTCAGACTGAGCAAAATCACAGACAAGACCAAAGACAGACCAATATGAGAAGAATGGAAATAGCAAGAGTGGGACAGCAACACTGCATCAGTTTAAATTGAGGGGTTTTTCTTTCTGTGATAATGGTAGGGACTGGCACTGAGATGGGTGGTTTTGAGTGGGTGTATGGACAGAGATCAAGAGACTGTCCCCACCCCGCCAAAACTGTTAATTCAAAAAACAAAACAGACCAAGGGCAAGGGAAAATTCATCAGAGGGGACAAATTGCAGTGCAGAGAGATTTAATTACTTGCCCTTTAATGTCTGGGAAAAAATGGAGCATTTCCACTGCAAACTGCAAGCAGGTGCTGGGATCCTTGGCTCTCTGAGCCAACCAAACCACATCTGCAGGCACTTTTCTGACTGAAGGAAAGCTCAACACAAGTGTGATGACTCAGAATTTATAACTATAAAAGATACATTAATTATACTGTTACAGATTAATATTGTGAATCAGTGGACCACGAGAAAATAGCTTTTCATGCTTTAAAAATTTTCTTGTAATTTTTACACACATTTCAGCAGCATCCACTGGCCTCAGTTGTCATCAAGGCACACTCAATAGAGGCGTTGCACAGCTATGAACTCTGCATAGAGAAGATATAACATGTCCTGGCTGGGAGGGGGAGAAGAACCAGAATTTGATGAAGAACCACATGGTTGAACTACATTTGAGGAATAGTAGAGCAGAAATGGTTTTCTTGTTGTGGGATTGTGTATTAGGCTCTTTGGTATAACATGATTCTGCTGCACATCTGGATGGCTTTAAAAATATGTGTATAGTTAATAAAATTATTTATTATGGTTTTGAGCTAGATTATATATATTAAAATGTGAAAACTGAATTGACTAATGTTTACATATATTTTCTGCTAGTATTAAATAATACAACCAGTAAATTCACCACTTATATTGATAAAACACAATAATGAATCAATTTTTGTGTTATACAGCCAGCTATAGTCCTTGAGATCATGACATACTTTAAAATAAAGGAGAAAGAAATATTATGGAAAGTTTTTCAATGACCAAGAAAAATACTGGAATATATTGTCGACTTTTTCAACTGTACAGTTCTACTGATTTAAGCAACCTTTACAAAAAGAACACTAAGAGCAATGATGCGCCACCCGAAGTAGCAATTGTATATTTACTCTGATTTACTCATGTTTGCTTCTGAAAATTCATAACCTGAGGCAGCACTGAACACTGAAAGCAAAAAACAAAGCATGGGAAATCAATTGATATAGTGACTAGGTCCCAGAACATCTTTATTTTCTCTAGCCACGTTCAGCCGTGTTTTGTATCTATTTATCACTGAACTCATTGGGCAGAACAAAAAGGGGCTAAAATTAATGCCTCATGAATATGCACAAAAAGTGTTCTCTTTTGGCTAAATATCAACATTATAACAGCTTTTTTTGTTCTTCTCTGTTGTATAGGAATGGCAGATAGTAGGTGCTGTGGGCTGACTCCCATTAACACTTTCCGCTTCTGTACTCTTAGTTAATTTCAAGAGATTAATGTAGCTCTTGTATTTTGTTTTTATATTCTAAACATTTCTGAAACTGGGCATGTCCTCCAAAACACCACACACACCTTTTGAAAGCAGACCCTCATTTTTGGGGAGAAACATCATTTGGTGGTGAAAATTAAGCCTCAGAAAACCTGGCTAACGTTCAGAGGACGAGATGGAAGCCTCAGGTGAGTATTCCCACCAAATTGAGGTACCAGCTCTGGCCAAATACAGCCCATCACCACCAAACTAACCCAGCACACACCTGTGTTTCATGCCACCAACAATAAATTAGTGTGAAATATCTCATGAATATATGGAAAAGCTGGGGATTTCCTTTTCGGGTAAAAGAAAAAGGCAATGGGTAGACAATGTTAAATATGATAATTTGATGAATTACAATAACTCCATTGTCCTGGCTCTGTGTTTGTTGAATGTTTTTGAGTTTGTCATCATCTTATGGAATCATGTGTGCAGCTGTACCTGTAAATATTTCATGCCACATCTCAGATTTGGGGCTTTTTTTCTCCAGAGTATTTTGGTCTGTTCCAGTAGAACATCTAAAAAGCTTCTTTCTGTCCCCTCCAGGTTCAGAGAACTTCTACTAATTTTGCAGAATCTGAAAAGCCTTCAAGGGCTGTGCATTCTGTCGGTGGAAAAGTGTTATACCTTCTACAAGGTGTTTGTAAAACCTTCTCTGAAATAAGGAGACTGTCAGAGCAGACAGGTGTCTTGCCAAGTCCTGTTCCAGACGTGCTGTTACACATAAAGCAATTAATTACCTGAATCTGCTGTAGGTTCTTCAACCTGCTATATGCACATCTCTTTAGTGTTTTTGGGGATGACATACTTGTTAATCTGCTTTATCTCCGTTTCACTTGGTCTCTGGACCAGTTCTTGGAGGAATAATGAAAGAAAAGAATTGCTTGTAAAAATATATGTGTGTCCCAGGATCCTTAATAATTTGGTTTGTCCCAGGAAATCTTCTGTGGTTTAAGAAGGAATACAAGGAATAACTATCTACCCTTGTTCCAGCCATAGCAACATAATACCCAAAACACCAGAAGTTCAATCTCTGCTTTGAACTTCTGGATCTAGGGCAGACATTCTGTCCTGACAGAAGACAAGGTCAGCTCCTATGTGAAACTGGGTTCTTATGTAAATACAAATCTATTTGGAGCAAAAAATGGTTTTTCGTAATTTATGGTGTGACCTGAGTGCTGCAGTCTCCTTCAGTTCTGATTTAGTTCTGGCACAATGTCTGATTTTGACTTCCCAGTTATTGGCTATTCATCACGGAAACGGATGAATTTGATCTATGTTTTCCTCAGGTGGACCACTGCTCTTGCTGTGATCTTCACAAAAATTCAGAGGGATTGAAGGCCAGAAGGATGGTTTTTTAATTCCCCCACCTTCACTTCAGATGTTTCATTGTGGGGAGTAGAACAAAAAGGCCGGAGTAACAAGCGTCTCCTAATGTTGAGTTTTTCAGCAGGGATCAGGCTGAAGGTGTGCTGAACCACAAACACTGAAAATTTCATACAATTCCTGAAGGAAACAGCAGGATGTGGTGGAAGAAAAAGATTTGCAAAAAAAAAATAGGCATTTTAGGAGTATCTTCTGGTGTCTGTATAATGTGGAAGATATTGAAATGTCTGATTCTGGTTGTGAGGGTAACAGGCCCAGAAATCAGGAAGTGAAATGAAGCTATTTCCCACTGTTGTCTTCAAATGAATCATTAACACCCTCATGAATATCCAACAATGAGGAGGTTACTTAATTTCACAATTAAGTTGAATTGCTTGGAAAATTACCTGCTTGATCTACCTGGTTTTAATTATCACTTAAATTATTAGGAAGCTCACTTCACTTGAGAAAGGGTAAAGGAGAGTTGAATGCAACCTGTTGAAGTGATGGCTTCTCCTCCACGGGCTGGAATTGAATTCTCACCCGGGATTATTCTAAA
The DNA here is from genome assembly GCA_013399225.1 of Rhipidura dahli. Taxonomy (NCBI): domain Eukaryota; kingdom Metazoa; phylum Chordata; class Aves; order Passeriformes; family Rhipiduridae; genus Rhipidura; species Rhipidura dahli. Next base: position 69,144 of record VXAC01006422.1, on the reverse strand, counting down.
TAGAGCACAACAGCTAAAGTGAGGAGATTTCCTGTGCTAGATCATGGTTAAAACAGACTGTAGCTTTCACTGCTCGTGTGGTTCTTTCTGAAATAATGATATGATAATGATGTGACCTGGGGAGGGAGTGGAAAAGTGGCCGAATGTAGTCTCGATGTCATCCAGGAGAAATCTGCTACAGCTGCACCCAGGAGGTCCCTCCTAACTCCTGACCTCTAAAGCATCACATGCATTGTCACTGTTCCCTGAGTGGATGGCCAACCTAGAGCTGAGTTTTCACCTTGCCCGATTTTAGCTGTGGGCCAAACTCTACTTCCTTGTCTGTGGATGATCCCATTGGTTCCACTTCACCTCAGTTGATGGAGTACTGCTTGCCTTTGATGGGATCATTTTAAAAAATACATTCTTTGGTTATAGTTTAATGTGAAGTATAAAAACTCTTCACCAAGCGATGGGAGACACTGAGAGAGACACTAAATACACTCTAGTTACAAGTGCCATGATGCCCTAGAAGTTAATCTTGGAAATGAACTCTGATTTAAGAAAAAAACCATCGATTTTGCTGGATCAGTCACAGGAGCTCTGACAAACAGCAGGTTCTGAATGAGCCTGATGCATCCTGAGCTTTCCAAGGTATGGAGGGTGCCTGAGGCTCAGCTGGCCCTGCCTGGCATGGCTCGGGATGGCTGAGGTGGCCACTGGGGGTGACAGGGCAGGGAACCAGGCAGGACTTTTGCTTGGGATCCGTATCTGCTTCATGCCTTGAGCCTTACCTGTCTGTATGTCAGGCTGGAAAAACCAAGCAGGGAGGTGAATTTTGTGTCTTGGCTGTGAGGTGAGTCATGGAATAGGATTTTTCCCATTACTTCCAGGCCTCTAGCAGCCAGTTTAGATGATTTTCAATTCATTTAATGCTTGAGGGTCTACTTAGCACCCTCTAAGATCCAGCATTAAAGAAACTTGCTGATGTCCATGAAGTGGGACCTTTTTTTTGGAGCTAAAATGCAGAAATCATTACGCTAGAAATCACACTTGGAACAGGTAATGGCTCTGCCTGAAACTTGTTGGAAATAATACGTGAGCTTTTTCCACTGCTTCTAAAGTGGTGTTATTGCATGAATTGTTTTAATGACTGTTGTGATACTCCGTCAGTAGGCTGGTAAAACAGATTACAGGCTTAGAATGCCCCAGACATTTGGGACTTGCACCGGTGATGGATTCACAAGGACTTTTGCAAAAAGAAACAAAACAAAAAAAAGATATTGGGTTAACCTGAAGCTCGGATATATGGTTCTTAGGGATTTGTGGAAGAAAGATGCAGAACAACCCCTCTCAGCAGAACTGTGCTAAGTGGCATTGGAAATAATTTTACATCCTCTCTGGAATAGTCTAAATTACCTTTACATACAGTCCATGAAAGTACATAAATACTTTTCTCTGGATTAAGAGAGCAGGAAGAGATTTGTCTGGCAAGATTTGGGTTCCTAATATAATTTGACCCCACTGCATCTATACAGAGAGAAAAGCATTCAGTCTCTTTGCCAGCAGAGTCGATCAGGTATCACCTGCTGGGTCAGGGGCTACAGTCTGTAGTCAAAATTCTGTGATAAGGAACAAGCTGCACACAGATGGCAGAAGTTAACTGTCTGGTCCTGCCATCAGGACACATAAAAGAAATTATCATCCATAGAAGGCAGAGCAGATCTGATGGCTTGGAATAGATTTGCAGTGCCCTGTTCTTTGTACCCTCATTTATGTAACAGTGTTCTCATTTTGTTGTACACAGTATTATTTTTAAACTGACATAAACATTTCCAAAACACTAAGGATAATGGGACTGCCGGACCAAGGTAAGGACCCTGCTGCACTAAACCTTGAAAGGAAACTCTGCCAATACCAATTTCAGCAGTAATTAATGGAACTATTGCCACAGTCAAAGCAGAAAGTGAATCTGGTCTGAAGGATTATGCCACCAAGCCATAAAACCAATAGTGCCCATGTATTTTGCAGTACATAGACTGGAAGTTTGCTCCATTTTCCAAACTGCAGGATAGCTGCTGTGTTTTGCAATTAAGATTTTCCCCCAAAGCCTTCTCAGTTTTGGAGACCAGAGCCTGATTACAGTGGTAGATTTTTTTCTGCTTTGTGTTTCAATTAAAATATTTAACATTGTACTAACACATTGCTGGATTTAAATTATTTTAACTATCCCGGCCTTCTTGTGAATAAATATTCTGCAGATGTAAGAAACCAGTTAAAAACCTATTCCCCTATCCATGTCCGTGCTTAACTTGTTTAGCAAACAGCAGTTTATTGTGTAGTTTCTATATAGCAAAAATAATCCAATTATATCTGAGAAGGAACAGTTGCTAATTTGCATTACTTTCAAAAAATTATGATGATAGTTATCTGATAAAATATGGTTGAAGATGGGTCTGTACCTGTGCCATTTAAATGACAAGTAAAAAAAATTAAAATAAGACATCTAATTAATATCAGAAAAGATTAAAATACTTGGAGTTAGTTCATTATGAGATTTATAAGGGGATGTATCAAGCTGAAAAAAAAAGAATGATACATATTCGTGGCAAAAATAACTGAGATTAACCAGCACTTTGGGAGCTGGGACACATATTAAAGCACTCCAAATTTTAGAGTGTCAGCTAGGGGTCAAATGTGACTTTTCACTTGTAGCAGTGATGCAAAGAATAACGTAACCGATATATTAAGTACTGAGCTCAACCAGTCATATGCCAACAGTCTTCAGTGCATGGAAGGAAAGGTCCTTGTCTGAGACAATTTTTTTCCTTTTTGACCTGGCTTTGCCCTTTGCCCAAAAGTGGTGGATGGGTTGGGCACTGCTATGTTCTGGTGGTGCTGTCCTTACCATCTGCCAGGAAGATGTATCCTTGTGGAATTAGGTCTTTTTCCTTTTCCTTGGAAATTTGATTCTTAAGCATCTGCAGTGCTGGCATAATCCTCTTCTTATTAAACTTGGCACTCATTGCCTCCCCAGTCAGGGTGTCTGGAATTCAAGGACAGAGTCAGAGTTGCTGTTGCATTTTAATTTTCACTGTTTTTGTATAAGGCCATCAAAATGTGTGCCAGTGGAGGATAATTGGGCACTAATGGGCTAACGTCGACAAAATTTAGATAAATAGATGCCCACAGGACTGCAAGTTTGTTAAAATAGCTGTTAGTGAAGACAGAGGAGTTTTCCCTTACCAGTGAAGTGTGAAGTTCACTCTTGTTGGGCCTGAGAAAGCCACAGTTGTTAATTTTTGGTTGTGTTTTACCAGGAATGGAAATCACACTGAATTACTTCCTCCTGAGAAGTTCTGAGATAGGAGGAGATTTTTCATTTACCTGCTTGTTCATGCAAAACTGGAAGTCATTTTGAATTAAAGAATTGCATGTTTGATCAGCTCACCTGGTTCTGGTGTAATTTTATTTTTTCCCCTCCAGTTCTGTAATGGTTTTTAAAGATGTTGCTTTGACATGGATATTTAGAACAAAGAGAGCCATCAAACGGGCTGGTCGCACTTGGATTAGAGCACAGTAAGACTTTGGGTCATATAATCAAATGTGGTTAAGTTTTGAGTTTAATTGACTGAGGTCCAAGAGAGGTTGAAGGCTGTAGTGGAGCTGAAGTCCTAATCAGTGAATCTCAAGCAAACTGCAGTCAGTGGCATCGTGTGGTTCCTGCCAGCAGCGGGAACGTGAACGTCGCTCCTTATCCCAGCACAGGTCATTCCCTCTACTCTGGCTCTGCTGAGATGAACTTTTTAAAATTCTCACTTAACCTGGAGAACATATTGGTCCCTCTTACTTCAAAATTAAGGATGAACATTGTATTTCTTCCCTCAGTTTAGGCTATATGTACTTATTTTACACCTTTTTTTTCCGGCAGTCCAATTCCAACATGGCCTACAGAACTTATTTTTATAAGTCTTCTCCTTCATCCTCTGGAAACTTGAAAATATTGTAAGCTGAAGTTACAGGCTGCCAAATACCAAGTTGTATGCAGAATCTAGATAAATTCTTGTCTGAAAGATCACTATATAAGGTCTCTATATAAAGTATGTGCTGAAAATGGAATTATGTATGTATCTGGGAAACTGGAAAAAAAAAATAAAAGGAAGAATTAAGGAGAAGGATTGACTGAAATCTTACAGAGCACCCAGGATATTAATTTAGGGATAGTTTCTGAGGAAGTAGAGGGATCAATTTATAAAAAAACCCTGGTGTTAGAAAAATCAGCAGAAATTCAGGATTTTTAACAGTACAGGTGGGGATATTTTCGCTCTTTCTCAGAGCACATCGCTCTGCTGCCAAACCAAGCTGTGTTCCTCTCCATAAGTATGCGTGCCAGGCCATACTAGCACAGATAGTGGGAAGCCAAACAGATGTTCCCTGATAAATAACACTCCTCGGCTTGAGCTTTTTATTGGAAACATTTAGCTCCCTGATACTTGTAATGCAGCAAAACAGCTATTGTTTCAATTTTTACCTCCCCTCTTTCCCCACCCGCGCTGCTTTATAGAGCAATTTGTCTTGTAATCTTTTCCTTATAGATGGAAAATTGTCCATTTCAAGCCCTGATTCTGCTATCAGCTGTGCCAGGTCAAACCCAGAGCAGCAGCCATGGCAGTCCAAACTGTGCAAGGCTTTTGTCTTGTCAGGGCTGTGTCCTGTCCCTTTTGTCAGTGCTCGGCCAGCAGGAATAAGTTAACAAACATTCTTAAGCGTTGCATTTCTCTTAGTGATTTCGTTCATCATATTCAATCTGCAGATTTTCAGGAAAACACTCCCGACCACAGCTCAGAGCTCTCTTCTCTAATAATTTAAAAAATCTTAGGCAACACCAGCCTGAACAATTCTCATCATGTTAACTGCAATACAAAGTATAAATAATTAAAGTAGAGTGATCTTTTTATTGCAGCAATTATTTGGAGAGCAAGTATCTCTTTGAAAACCCATGTTGCACATGAAGTGTCAAAATAATTTGTGTAGTTGCAGGGAACAAAACAAGCAAAATTTTGTTATTCTTTTAAGTTACAAGGGTCTGAATTTTCCCCTTTTAAGTCCTATTTAAACATTATGACCCTGTCTCTCCATCTGGTTCAGCAATGCAATTTACAGGTATTTTAAATGCTTAAATGACTATAAAATTAACTCTACCTTTTTGCAGACCTGCAGGAAATAATCCGTTGGGTCTTATTTATCTTCTCAAATGATGTAACACACAAATTTTGTTTTGAATAAGAAATACATCAGACAAAATTCTTCCAAAAGCCTAAGACTAGGAGATGCAGGTGAAATTTCAGGAAGACACAGAATAAATCAGGAGCAAACCAGACCAGCTTAATGAAGTAAGAGATGTTGAATCAGTGTTTATGCTTATCAGATAATGAACATTCTCATTCACAGTCACAAGGAGATGAAGCCTTGCAGAGAAATACACCAAGTAAGGAGCAACAGGAATACAAAGGCAGGAATTCTGGTGTGACTGGATTAGAAGTGTCCAATTATCCCGAAGCCAAAGACCTGTTTTAGGCACACTGATAATTTTATACTCTCTATTTTACTTAATTTCTGAATAAAACCACAAGAAAATTTTTGAAATGGACTCAAATCAACAAAATCTTCTTGGACTCTCAGGGAGTTTTTTCCATCTTTGGTAGATTGTGTAGTTTAGGATTTCGTTGTGCTTTGAGGTGACGCGTCATTTGGGATCAAAGACTCATTTATTGCTGCTTGAAAGTCACTTTAGTTTTTTCAAAAATCTTTTAAACCCTCTCTGCAGCTTTTCCTCTTTGGCAAAGCTCTGATAAATTTACTTTCTCCTGTATTGTGGATGTTTTTATAACGTTAATGGTCCTGCTGAAGGTAGAAAAAGTAATACTCATACAGACATGCAAATGGATGGGAGCAGCTCCTGAGGATGGGCAGCTAATTAGGAGCTTGGCTGTTTCCTGCTGGAGCTTGGACTCTGGGAGAGAGGATGTACAATAGCTTGCTTTGGACTGAAAAGATGCTATTGTGGCTCTCTGTTAATTAAGGAGTACAAGTTGTGGCCTCATATTAATAGAGTAGATACGATAGCCAGATTATTTGTCTGGAATGTGCATAGAATGAATACTGAGACTGTTTTGCACATCTAGATAAGAAACCTTCAAGGCTAAAACGTTATCACATTGTAACCATGGTGATGGTGTTGAATTAGGACTGATGTAATGTTAATAAAAAAGGTTGATACACAATTTTACTAATAAATTTTTCCCAAGCACAGTAAAATCCCTGGTTACTGTGGAAGGCTCTGGTATATGATGGGGAAATCATCCTCTCTTGATAGGTTCTGTTTACTTATGTGCAAAGAAAAATTGCCATAACACACCATTTTTCTCTGCTTTTGCATATGTGGGCTGGGATATGGGTGAAGCATTTGGGGCTCTTTTGTCCCTCTTTGAAGGTGGGTGGGAAATTCTTAATGCAGAGCCACGAAAATTGAAATAAATTATAGCAGTGCACGCTACTTGAGGAAATAGGTCAAGCCCTTTCCTAAGTACAGGTTTTGTTGATTTTTTTCCTACACCCTCAGGTATCACATTTCTGTGGTGTTTTGGGGTCTTCTCATTAGTTAATATCAACCTCTTCTCCACTCCCCCAAGTATGCTGTAACAATTAAATTCAATAGTACTCTCTAAAAACCCAAACTCTTAGTCTAAATTATATTAAGCTTCTGTGCATTGCTATTTGGCAATTTTATAGTCCTTCATACTTTTAGAAATGTAGTTTAATCAAAACCCTGGATTTTTTTCTTATTTTTCTGCTGTGTTATGTATTTTGCCTCCTGCTTAGGCTGCATCACCACAGTTACCTCCATTTTTAATTAGAGCTGCAGCATTAATCTAGGATGCTTCTAGGGCAGAACTTTGTTAAATGGAGTAACAGACTGCATTTATGGGAGAGCAGAAGCTACTGGATATCTTGTGTCATCTCACAGTTGATGTCTTAGGTGTTTACAGACCAGTGTAGTTGACTCCAAGTTGATTTAAAGTCGGTGTATTTCACCCTTAGGAGTGTCTTTAATAAAAGACACTAAAATAAAGTAATGAACACTGAATGTGCAGTCATTTTCACACACGTACTGATGTGCTCTCTCTTTGAAGTCTCATGCAATCCATTTTTGTCTATCAAATTTTGTGTTGGTGCAAAGCTGACTCACCAAAACTATTGGAAAAGTGTGGAGTTTTAGCCTCCATGGAGTTTGGCACTTGTTAGATGGCTGATGCAGATGGTTGAAGTAATGACAGTGTTTCACCCCATCCTTGGACTTGAAGTTACGACTGTGTTCAATTCTCTGCACAAATACACAACTTCTTCTGCTAACTGCAGATGGTTTTAAGGTATCACTTTGTGTACACTAGCTGTAAAACCTAAACAGTCCCCCAGCCTGACAGTGAAGACCAGACCTGCCTCTGTGGGCTCACACTTCCCTCTTCCCTTTGCCCAAGGCTGCTCTTCCCCAGTCAGCCTTGTCTTTTTGTCACCATTATGTAAATTATTTTGTTTATTTCAGACACCGCAAGTGAGAGATGCTCCAGATTGGACGACCAACCTTTATGTTTAAATATCATTTATTTAACCTGAAAGATGCTGTTTATATCTGGATGTCAAAGGAAGAGCACTTGTTGCCCTTTTAGTGCTATTCAGACCCATCTCTTCAACTTCTACTGTTCATAACACTCCTCTATGCCCTCTTCTTTTCTCTTGTACTTTTTCTTACCTGAGCTCTGCTTTCCTTTGCCTGTTTCTATTACCCAGGAATAAATCTGCAAAGACACTGAAGCAGTACCTGTAGCTTCCTATAAAAGGGCAATGCTCTCATTTATTGTAATGGTTCAGGACATTAACAATACAAATTACATCCTGGACTTCCTGGAAAAAGTTTGGCCGAGTCACATGCTGTCCATACTTGGACATCCCTCACAGAAGCCCCACAGAAGCCAGACAATGCCATCTATAAATGAAAAGGAAAATAGAAAAGGTGGGCAAAGTGCTGAATGGAGCTGGAGTCAATGTCTTTGCCCCAAAATCTAAAGGATTATCATTAATATTACCGTCAATAGTGACAGCAGCCAAATTATAATTTTTTGCATTTCAGGTGGACAACTAAATTTGAAACATTTTAAAATAAAATATATTTAACAAAGAATACATAAAACCTTTATTAACTTAGCGTTTCAAGTGTTAGATTTTTTGAAAAACATGGACAAGAGAAAATCCCAGGAGAGAATTCCAGTAGAATTGCCTTTCTTCCTTATTTCTCTCAAACAGTATGCTTGATCCCAGAATAATAATTTTATACAAGCAAAATCATCCTTGTGAAACCCTCCTGAGACATTAGTGAAAAAATGCCTTGGAAGATAAGGAAAATTTGAAAATGGATTTTTGTATGAGTGGTGCTCCAGGTAAGCCCATGTTAGCATGCCCTTCATCTCTATATTACTGGGGGAAATGGATGGGGCCAAGCTGGCATGAATAAACATTGGAGAACATTATTTCCATAAAAACTTTACAGCCTAGAATTAAAGTTTGCATCATGGCTGTAACAGCACTAATATGAGAAATAAGCATCCTGGGACACACAGATTCCCTAGCATCAGCTGTTCCATCCTTTTAATCAGCATTCATGAGAGTCCATTTCCTTCATATAGCTTAAAAATGTGTTCAATTCTTATAGAAACTAAATGACTGTTAAATGGCATCCTGGCCAGTGCACACAGCTTTCTCTGCCACACAGGGACCAAAAGTCAATTACTGGAGTATCCATTGCACGACTTGAATAATTTGGCAAATATTACTTGGCTTTCAGATAAAATAAACAGTTTTAGTTCAGAAGAGCATTTTAAGTACTCCTCTTTTTGCTTAGTTTGTTTAAAGTTTCTTGTTTCTCTTAGCCTTGTAAGGACATTTCTCTGCTTACTGATTTTTCCATTTTGGTGCGCTTGCACCCTGTTCTGTGACTGATTGCCTTTGGGCCTTTTATGAAGCTGAGCATAAGGGAGCTCATCCCAAGGCAGAGTAGTACAAGGATGCTAATTTAAAAGAGGAGGTCAGTGAAAGACCTGATTAAAAATTTAAAAATAACAGGTCTTCTCTGTGAGAAACAGAAGAATGGTTTGGCAGCTGTGGTATTCCCCTTAATAACAAAGCAATTTCTCATACATATTGGTTCATCAGAGCTTGTCTTCCACTGGTAGTTGGTTATTTCTTGTATGAATCTGCTGGACACTAATATCTACAAGTGGGCTTTCCATTACTAACTGTCTTTAGTTTCTAAGATCTATGGTTTTCCAGTCAGTTGTTGATATCTGCCCCTTTCTTCTCAGCACATCTGCATCACCTCACAGTGGAAAACTGGTCAGTAGCTTTGCATTCTGTTCCATCCTGAGAGCCCGCTCCAGAGGGACGATTATTTTGCAACCATTGCCTTTTAGGCTCTTTGTTTTAAATTGCTGCAACACAAAATCAATACAACAAAGAAGGGCTCAAATAGTTAATACTGAAAATGGGAATTAAGTTTCTCCTCCTAACCACCCAACACCTCTGTTTCCATTATTTTTAGCACAAAGTATTGCACGTTCCTCTTTCTCCCATTTACAACAAGCTGTACTTCTGTGAATAGCTCCAGTGACTTTCTCCGAAGTATGTTTGTAGAAATGCTGTTGAGGTCTTCACAGGAATAAGTTTGTTGACAAAAGTAGTTGGTATGTTTTAAGGACAAACTGGGTGGTCTTTATTATGTGATCCATCTTTTTAAAGGACACATGAGAAGCATAAAGAAAGAAAACCAGCAAAAAATCGCATCCCCAAGGCTTTGAAATTTTTGTTAAAAAGGCACAAATTAAAAAAGTAATTTAATCATTTGTGTGGTATATGAAGTAGGAATTAAAAAAAAATCTTCTCTTCAAGCAGCCAATTCTAACAGCACCTGACCTTTGCTTTGCTCCTGGCCATGTGTGTGGTCTGAGGCTGCTCTGATTTGGTCTGACAGTTCCAGGCCGTGGGACGCTTCTGGGAGCCAGGTTGGAAGGAGTCACTTGGAGAGTCCACACATCACCCCTGCTCTTGTCTCTTTACCTTATTCCAGGTCTCCCTATTCCGATGTCTGCTGCAAGACAGGTCCCTGGAGGACAAAATGCAGCTGTTACCAGGCTGATGCATCACTGTCCTTTGCTCTTCCTTCTCCCAGTCAAGCAAACAAAGTAATGGGAACCTTCTTGCAGAGGAGTTTGACTGCTGCTGTAAATTTTCTTTATGTATTCTGCTATTCACGGCTACAGATGGCCTTGGCTTAGCATTCTTGGTTTTCCAGTTATGTCCAAGTTCTCTTCCAAGAGGGTCTCAGTTTTCTGACTCAGTCCGATTTCTACCATTTGCAGAATTAACTACAGTAGTGCCTAAGAAAAATATGATCTCACCTTATACTTCTTTCCAGCAAATACTTCCATGTATGTGTTGAAGAATATATGGTTTGGATTGTTTTAGAGATACTTTTTTGTTTCCATAGGAGTTCAGAGATAAAAACAGTGTTTATTTTTAAAATTAGTAGTCACAGCTGCTTGAAGATGAGACTTCTTTTAGAGTCACTGTGTTTTCACTACTACAATGCTAACTAAGCTTGCTGGAAGAGTAGAAAAAAGTGGCTTTTGATTTCTGTATTAATTCTGTGTAATTACTGCTGGACTTTCTTTTCCTTCTCTGCTCCATACCCCAAAGGTTCTGGTTTGACATTAACTTTTATTAATTTTCCTGTTTGTATGACCAATAGTGGGATATTTGGCCCAGTTATATGGACCTGGAGAGAATCTGTTTGACATCCTTAATGCTGTAGTGAGTGACCTGTGTCAGAGGCAGCAGTTGGACTATAGGGTGGCTTGGGTTGGAAGGAACCTTAAAGATCACCTGGTTTTCTGTCATGAGCAGGAACACCTTTGACTGAAGTGTACAGCTCAGATCTCCGTCTCGCCTGAGCTTCACACTTTTACCTAACTACTACCACACTAACTACTTTCACATAAATACAGTTACCTAACTTCTGTTACCTAACTACCATCACCTGTTACCTAACTCTGAAGTCTGAATTTCCTGAGATTTTCATAGGCCACATCTGAGCTTGTCCAGGTCTGTTTGGAGAAAACCAGCTGCTCTAGGAGTGCAAACTTCACCATTCAGTAGATTTTTATAGGCAGAGATCTGCTGAGCCCAGGGCACTCTTAGCACACACTGGGTGTACATCCATCTGGTCCTAAGCAGTGCCAGAGTTTCCAAAATGCTTTACAGGGTAAGAGAATATGTGATCAATGCCTCTGTTTTGTAAAAAAATGCCAAGATGAAGTAAGGAGAATTCTGCTCTCCTGAACCCAAATTATTTCTTTACATATGAAGAAAATCACCCCAGAAGTGCTGTGAGTTGTATGTAACTGAAGTTCTTGATTTCACTATATCACTTAATCCATATTGCATAATTCTTCTTTTCTTCTTTCAATGCTTTCCTTGAGAAGGTCAAATTTTAAAGGAATGATTTTCAAGTAAAAGTTTTTGTGCATAGAAGGCATTGACAGGAATCAAAAAATGTATCAGCCAAACCCTTTCTGACAAACACAGATTACGAACACTTCAGCAGAATTTAGGTATTGTCATCTAGTTTGCAATTTTGTATTCTTCCTTAGGCATCTACAGGCAGGTTGAAGAGCTGAATAGGGAACCTGAAGATATCTGAGCAGACAGTTTGAGGTAGACCAAGAGGCTGGACCTGCTTTGCCTGGTTGCTGAAGGAAGCTGATTTATGTGGACATCACAGGAAGGGAAAGTTAGTTAATATAGTTTAGAATTCCAAAACATGAACTTTTTCATGGTTTTGTTGGTATCTGGACAAGGTGCTTCAAAGAGGTTCCATCACTTCCCAGGCAGGTGACTCTGAAGCCTGGTTGACCAAAACTGTGAAGACCCCATCACAAAAAAATAAAAGGGTGTTCTCAAAAGCAGTGTGACATGAAACCCAATGAGACCAAAAGTTTGAGGCATCTCAGTTGCTGTCCAGGACTGATTAATTGGGTTGCACTGTGGCTCAGAAATGCATCACCAGGAATATGTGCTGAGCTGTTTGTTACAATAAGGACTCCTATGTACAGCAGCCATTTGACAGGGCTGACTGATGGTTTCTTTGATTACCTTACTCCTGAAATTTCCTTAACGTACAACACTTGGCTTTGCAGCCTTGTTTGCACTATTTAAACAAGGGATATCTGTATAATCAATGATGAATAGGGCTTTTTTTTCTGCTGGATTTGGTACACAGTTAAAGAGGTAAATTCCCAGAAATCTTCCCATAATTATTCTTTTAGCTCTGTTTGGCTTTAATTGGTAAATTACTCCTTTTAAGTCTAACAAATGAAGTCTTCTTTCCTGGAGTTGTATGGTTGGCAATTGAGAAGTGATTTTTTTAAACTGGAAGAGAGTATTTAATAAGCTTAAATATAAAATGCAGAACTTCTCAAGGCCATAATTGCCCTGCTTTCTTCTAGAAACACTGTTGTGCTGCATATGTATACAGCAAATATGTTCTTGTGACGTTGGTATTGCAAGAGATACAACAGTACTTTTCTTGGATCTAAAAGTGATGACTACACTCCATCTTTATATCTGTTCTCTCTCTGCTCCAAATTTCCAAAGTTTACTTTTTAATATGTGAACTTTAAACTATGATCTTAAGATATTGGAGACAATTGGTTGCATCCTTTTAGCTTTTCTGTTGATAATGCTGTCTCATTTCTTAGCTTGCAAACTTTTTTTTTAACATGCCCAAAAATTTAGTTTCCAATGGAGACAAGTTGGTGAAATGAAAAGGTGGATAAAATGGTGGATAAAAAATATACTGTTAATAATTATGAAGAGACTCAATGATGTCTCCTCCTACACAGAGCAAACTCTAAAATAAGCTGGGGGGTGCAGGGCACAAAATTGATTTGAGGGGTTTTGGCAGCAAGAACAGGAGCTGGACCTTAAGTATATTAAATAAAATGACAGATAGAAAAAGGCTGCAAATCACATTAAGGCAGAATATTAATGATGTCCAGGGTGTCTCCAATATTTTATGCTGGGACTAATAAGCTGTGTTGAATCTCTCTTACCTAACTTGATAGGGTGATTCACAATCTGGGGGTCTCTTAAGTGAATTACTCCTTCAGTCCCTGGGCCGTCCAAGTGTAGCATCTCTTCTGATCCCTTATCACTTATTTCTTGGGACCTTAACAGGATTAAAATTCTTGTTCAGCAATAGCCTGAATATTGCTGTGGTAGAGCACTACAGCTCTCCCTGTCTTAGCCAGTTAAGGGAAATCATTGTTTTTCTCTTTTGTTAAACTTTTTGCACCCTTTATGTACCCAGATAAAGAGCTTGTCATTTCTTAACTCTTCCTGGTTACACTGATACATTCATGAGAGCTTGCAGGGATTTTATTGCCAGTAATGACAGCAATGCATCAGTGTTCATTGCACTGGCAAAAGCCTCGAGTGTTTGATGCACTGACATAGCCTGTTGGACTCCAGTCTTAAAATCCCCTCCAGTACTAAAGCCTGCCAAGAAAAGAGAGCATAGATAAATACTGAGTATTTAGTTTTATAATTGACATTGTCTTTTGGATTTTAGACAGCTATAAGGACATACAAGTCTGTATTTTAAATGAAAGAAAAGTCATGCTTAAAAACGATCACTTATTTCTAGCATGACATGGGTTCAGGAGATTAATTTGTTTTAGCACAAAAGGCTCATTCTAAACCCTCAACAGCCTTGGTGTCTTTTGATAAATCTTCCATTTTACTGTGAATTAAATTAATAAGTTCTCCTTGTGCTGTGCATCCGATATCGATGGAATTTGATTAAAGAACATAAGAAACTCTTTCAGGCCTTAGATCACCCCCAGCATGTCCGTGGAGATCTTCAGTGCTCAGAAAAACAACCAGCAAAAGCAGCATTCCCCATCACAAGTCACAGACCTTTTCCTGCAAGGAACCTGGGCTGTGGATATGTGGCATCCAGGCCTGTGATGACTCAGCAGCCCAGCTATGAGAATGGTTTTAGGAAATGGAAAAAAAAAGAAAACCCTGTTGTTGCTGTCACATTGAACAGAGGTGGTTGTAATGTGATAATGCTCATTCCAAAATAATCTGCTTTGCTTTACGTGACTTTGGAACGTAGCAAGGTAAGTGTGAGTTCCTGAGGGGCAGGGAAGTTTGCTGAGAATGCTTTTAGTAGCTGGCTTTACTCTGATAGCAACAACCACTCTGGGATGATATAAAAGCCATGGCAAAAGGTTCCTGAGGAAGTTTTCCTGGCTTTCTAATTTCCAGTCCCTAAGTGCATCTATTTACTTACACCAGGGAGTTAGGTAATCAAACAGTTCTGTAATTTAGAATTTCCTCAGGAATTTGACCCCAAGGTCAAAGCAATATTTGTGTGTCACAAATTGCTGATTTTCTCCTAGATTTTCTCCTGTGCCTTTGTTTCTGCCAAATGATCTAATGCTAGTAATGTGCTATTTATAGCTTTGGGGATACAAATCCGGAAGGACATCTTGGAAAAAATGGATTTTTTGTGTGTGTGTGTGTCCCGTGTCCTGACTAGATTTTAGAGCTTAATTCTCCTTAGGTTACAGCAAATAAGTGTTTCAAAGGAAAATTCATTTTGGGATTCTCATGGGCGTTGTATGTTTTGGGTCTTCTGATGGGTTCTCCACCTGAATCATTCTCCCTATTCTAATTCTTACTGTATCAAACTAGGAGGAGTTTTTTCCTCTGTATCCAGTATGGGAATTGCATTTTCTTGATCTGTTTAGGGATCTGTAGAAAGCTTGTTGATTAGTGAAATTGGTTTTTATACCTGAAGGTTGCTCAAAGCTAATACAGGAGACCCTAAGAATACATTTCTCACATAGTATTTGTATAGACAAGAGTCCTAATTCACCACTGAGACCCTTTTTCCATGTTGCTGCAACCAGACTGAAATGGAAGAATGCAGTAGGGAGTCTGTCTGCCTATCTCAAATCTTTTAAAGGCCTCCTTTCTGCTGATTTCTCTCTGTTGAATTGGTTTTCCTTGCAGAAATGGTGAGCACTACTAATATTTCTGAAAAAAACCCTCACAAGTATTTTCTGCATTTAAGCAACAGATTAGCTCAATCCTAGAGAGGAACTCATAGCATCTGAGACAACATGTTAGATAATAAAATGTGTGAGAGGATCCTCATGAAACTGAATATAACAAGAGAGCACAGAGGTGTTGCAGACAGTGGGAAATAAAGCCCTGAAGGCTCAGCTGGCGTGGCACTCTGGGAGAAGGTAATGCCATCTTGTCTTTAACATTGGATTTCTCATTGTGTGAGGGATACTTTCAGTAAGTGCTGAAAAAGAGCTATTAACTCTCAGCCAGCTCCAGTGTCTGGCTGTTCTGTAAGGACTTCAAAAGAAATTGGAAGATGAGGTATAAACAGAAAAATTTTGTCTTACGTGACTTTCTTTTGTTCCAGAACCCACAAATCTCTTTGCAATTAGTAGTGAAGTCCAGGTGGGGCTGATAAATAATTGATTTAAAGGGGCTGTCTATGGAGCAGAGGGGATTGGAATAAGAATGATGTCAACAGCAGTTTTGTGCAAGTACATGGGCAGTGACAATTTCAGTGCAGTATTGATGGGCATTATTGAGAGATTTGTGCATGTCAGGGATGGCATTGTGAAGGGTATAAAAACTTCCTTGACTTTAGCCCTGTGAGAGATGGAAAGAAAACAAGCCTTGAGGTTTGACATATGACCAATATTTGGGGAAATGCTGGCCTTGGCATTGTACCCAGAAGAGACCACTTTTTTATGGTAAATGATGAAGGGAAAGAAGGGAAGATTAAGGGGTTGAAAGAACAGTGGTGGAGTCACTTAAATGAGTGGAAAAGGAGATCTTGAACCCCAAGCCATTGTGGTACTTTGCTTTGTGTTGTAGAAATATATATCTGCTCTTGGGTTATGTGCAATATTTTAAGGATCTACTGAACAAGTTGGGTGTTCAATCATCAGTGTGAAGGAATTGCACTGATATATGTCATTAATGGCATCTTATGTGTCACTGCTATCCACGGCATGATTTTCATCTCTTTATGGGTGAATAACTTACAGCAAAGGCAAGCAAGTGGACTCAGTATCTGGAAACTAAAATCTTGAGGGGTTATTCTATTGGCAGCCCCTGTATTAACATTAAACACTTCCTAGTGCTGCCTAGGCTCTAAATTCTGCTCATGAAGAGGCACTGCCTAGCTTATTTTTCCTTTTGTGGCTGGAGAACAGAAGAATAAACTCCACTGTGGAACATTTTCTTTGGTTTTGGTTCATAGTGAGTAATTACAGCTATTTGTTCTCTGAGGGAATCTGAAGTTTCCCACATCTGGTAGACTTGGGTGGCCAGAAGTCTTGCTTAGATGATCCCCCAGATGCCTGGAGCATCCTTGTATTTTGTCAGGCAGATGGAGGAATCAAACAGTGCAGTTTCTTTCATGGCATCTTCATCGTTATGTTTTCTTTCCCTGCTCCCATGAGCTAAAATAAGGGACTATTAATAACACTCAGAACAGGATAGAATTTATCAAAGCTTGGAGTTATGAAAGGTTCTTTTTAAGTCTAATTTGAAGCAACTGCTCAAAGACTCTGTGGTGCTGGTTAAAATTGTAAAGCAGAAGACAGTTTCATAATCACTTTTTTTTTGACAAAATTTATGCTATTTTTCATCTAGTTCTGAGAGGTGTGGAAAAACTGAGATGCTATAGCTGGAGAGAACAAGAACTGAATTGGAGAAATTAAAATACAATACTAATATAAACTAGAGCAAATTCAGTGTAGCTGCACAAAGACTTACTGTAACAGCAATGATGCAGTGCCAGTACAGGACTTCACAGAGTAAATACTTACTCACTGCAGGAGCACATGGGTCTCTGCATTAGTTTCCTTTTCCTTGGATAACCTAGACAAGAGAATTGGAGAGAACTGAAACGAATAAGCAGGGTCTCTGTTGGTATTTAAAGAGCTGCTTGCAGTGTGAGTTTCCTCTGTCCCTACTTCACACTGTCCTGTCCATAATCTCCCATTCCTGCCTTGTGTCCTGCAATCAATCCCCTGCACAAGAAACCAGTCCCTTCTCTATGTTCCCCTTACTTCCCTTTAGCTGAGGTGCTCCTTTCAACCCACTATTCTTGAGAGCAGAAGGTGTACAAGGTACTCTATGATGTGGGGTGTTTGTGTATTTTGACACTTCAAGCCCAGGTTGCGTCCCTCCACTGTGGTTTATAAATCCTCTGGGGTTTATAAATCCTCTCAGGATGTCTCCCTGCTGTGTGTGTGTGTGCAACTCCTGACACAATTTCCTGTCCACTTGGCTTGGTCTGTAGTTATCACCTAAGAAATAAGGATAATAACAGTAATTGCAAAAGAATCTTCTCATCAGTCTTGAAGTTACACAGAGTATCCGCTTCAATAAAGTGACATGAATTTGCTAGTTTATGAATTTTATCTGAAATTAACAGTGAGGTNAAAAAAAAAAAAAAAAAGAAAGTATGTGCACTAACATCAGAAGGTTTTTGATCCTGAAACTGGGACTGTGCAATTAATCTGGTGGCTCAGAAACATCCAAATGTGAAATTATTTCTCTTTTGCAGAAACAAATGGCTACAAAATATCAGCCTCAGCAGTTTCTGCTGTGACTGTGCCCAGGGAATGTCATTTATTTTCTATTTTTTTTCAATTAGATTATTGCTCTCTTTCAAAAGAGAGGATGTCCGACTATTTAATCTAATCCAGTTCATTTATTGTTTTTATCCTGTTGAGCGTCTCACTGCAAATCCAATATTTCTCTTACAGCACAGGGTTTGGGAGACCTCCAGGGAATTTTTATACTACTTTTCCAGTAGCAAAGCTTACTGAGGTCAAGATCTTTGTCTTGGTTGCAATGCACAGAATATTTCCATCACTCTGTTGTTAGTTGGGAAGATCTGAGTGGAAGACGGGGTGAGAAATGCAGCTGTGGTTTTCAAAACTGAGGAGCATTTATGAGAGGATTTCTTGAAGGTCATCTTCTTCTGTTCTCCAGCCATTTCGTTCCATAGCCAGGTGTTCCATGTACATTTTGGTGGGAATTGCCATGTTTCCAGATTTGCTGAAGGCATCTCTGCTGCTTGTTTGGGGTGTAGAATGTCCTGTACACTGTGTGCTACTGATGTAACTGTAACAACAAAATATACCAGTAAAGCATACCAATAAAAGCTCACTATCTGCTTTTGCATGTTTACTGAAGATCACTGAAACTACAGCATCCTGTGATCCTTTTTTACTGTGTGTTGTAGCAAAGAAGCAAACTGAAGATAAATCCAGACCCTGTGGAAAGAAGCTGAAAGATTCCCATTTGCTCCTGTGAGAAGTGGATGGGTTTTTCTGCGAGAAGCTGAAACAGCCCTTGAATAAAAGATAGACCCCCAGATCTGTGCAACTTTATCACCATCTGCTTCCAGTTCTGTTCATGCTGCAGAAGGTCACACACACACACTTGCAGTAGACCTGAGAAGTGTCTCTGTGTCCTTGAAAGTAAAAACTGAGGAATGTAAAAACAGAGGTGGAGGTATTGCCAACTGGTGTTTTTATAAAGGGGGAGTCACTCATCAAGGTGTGCTCCTGGAGCTGCCAGGATCAAAGTTTCAAAGTCATGGTGCTTCATTATCTACATTCTTTTCCTCTTGGTTATTAGAAACAAATGATTCCCTGTTGCTTAGATGGACAGTGAAACATGCAACAAATATTTACTGAAATTAGTCAGAAATCCTCATTCCAGTTCTGGAATTACAAGTGCCATAAGCAGTCACGTTGTTTGCTGCTTTCTAATTTTCAAATAAAATGTGCACTATATGAAGAGCTCTGTGTTTAATAATGAGCCATAAGCAATCATATATTTTGTCTGATGCTCTGAAACCACACAAAAAAGATGACAAAGTGAAACTTTGTAATGTTTTGTAAATTAGGGAGAGGTTTGTGATGCTCGATCCCCTGATCAGGGACTCACAGGCTCCTCCTGAGGGGGTTATTCCTTGTGGGATGTAAATCATAAATATGGGGGCTCTGCCTTTGATTCCTCACCAATCTGCTGACATGTTTGAGGTGCTGAAAAATCACAGCAGTCTGTCAGAGAAAACACAATTAGATACACCAGCAGTCTGAACACCACACCATTTTTGTGGCTTTGTTTTCTTTCTGAAGGAAGTGACTGAAATTCTCGTAATTGTTGTGTTTATGAAAAGGCTGATGTTGGCAACTGCTGATTAGATAGGGCAGTGCCCTGACAGAGTACATCTGAAACCCAATGTCTGCTGGCAGAAATCTTTATTTTCTTTACTCCTAGGGATCTGGCATTCACTTAGGCTGTCCTGCCCAGGAGTTGCTCAGTGCTACAATCTGAAGACTTGATTACTACTAATTTTATACAGGAAAGCTTCATGCAACCCAGAGTGCATACAGAGACAATTAGAAAATAAGTGGCAGGCAATATTTGCATTTTTGAGGCAATAACCTTAATTTCTTCATTTTTGAAAGAATTTCTCTTGTGATATTCAGGTGTAAAATTAAAGACAAGCAAGCAAATTTTAATGGTCTAAAATTGAGAGATTAATTCCGAAATCTGTGATTTTATATTTTTTTCTTGTACAGAACAGGTGCAAAATGTTCCTTTCGTGCCATTTGTCCCCTTTTTTATTCTCTATTTCTGTCATTTTCTGCACAGGTTTCATATAAATAGAACATGAATGGAGTTGCCTGCTCTGATCCAGATGGAAGGATACAAGGCTGGTTTAATTTTAGTGTAGAAGATGCTTTAGTTTCCATTTAAATTCTGTAAATACACATCTTCTTTGAAAAAGTGAAGACAAACTCGAAGGCATCAGTGATAATTGTACATGGAAGGCAGGAGACCTGGGCATTTGTACCCACACAAGTTTTTCAGTTTTGAACAACTTAATGTGGATGAATCACTGACCTGATCTTGCAACCAATTACCCATGTGTTTTGTTTTATGCACTTCTGCAGAGTTGTTGCAGGCAGCAGATTAATTGAAATTTGGAGTACGTGCACAATCGATAGGTCACTTTGGAATGGAATTTTATGCTTGAAAACAATTTTGGTGTTGCTGTATATATTTGAATTCAGTTAATTTAGGCACTGGTTTATGAAGCTGCTCCAATTATTGCAGTTTTGTCCCCCTCCAGGTAATAGTGTCATCAGAGAGGAGGTAGAAAAAGCAGCCTTGAGAACAAATTTACCCCAGGCAATGAGTCAAAATTTTACCAAGGCATTGAGGCTCTGAAATTATCTCTTTCTTCTGCTGCTAACAGAGTCCAAACTGAGGTGAATGGATGGGCTTGACAATTACACACTCATGTTGTGTGGCATTTGCTAACCACAGTACAAAGAGAAGAACTTTACAGAGGGCAATAAAAAATTATTTTGAAGGATCCAAATGAGTGCAGTGCTGTGCCTAGGCAGGAGTTCTGTAGTACAATATGATGCACGAGCTGTAAAGGGACCCAGGCTTTTTGAACAGCAAGTCCATTTGTTGGGAGGGCTTGGAGAGGGTTGTGCACGTGTGAGTATTCATGTTCCTCATTAGAGAAATAAAATGTTCTCTCTTATTCTTAGCTCGTTTATTTTTATTTTTTTCAGAGCAATACTACTCCCTAAAGAGAAATAATTCTGGTCTCCATGTCAGCAGTCATAACTGCTCTGTGTTCCTCAGACGGAAGGGGTAGCAAAGATGAACATTGTGTACTTCTACAGCCCAAAATATAAAAAAATCCAATGATTCATGGAAGAGAAAGAGCATGATGTTGTTTCTTTTTAACCATTTGTCTCACCTTTGCATAAAGGGCTGCCTTAATTAGCTGTGGTGAACTGGAGAAGAGCTGCAGCTGGGAGAATCTCGATTTCTCTCCTTTACTGACACCTAAGGGGAAATATTTGAGTACTTTGGACTTCAGTACCTTTTAGACATTGATGTATTCTCTTTAAGAAGAGCCACCTGTATCCACCAAATACCCTCATAACCAATGACAGTGCAGATTTTCACTTATGAGAAGGACTTTTTAAATTGGAACAGACTTTTACTGATCCCTGCACACTGGGAAGAAAACGTGATACTGCCCTACAAAAATGCTACAAAAATCATTATGTTGCCTTTCATCACAATATCTTTTTCCTAATAAGTATTTTATCTTTAAGAATAGGAATTTGGAATTAAGGAGTTACTCAGCAGCTGACCGAAACAATTAGAGAGCTTATACTCTTTCTTCTCCAAACACAGCATTTGGTGTAGTCAGTATTTCCAGGCAGCTTAGAAACAATTAACAGCTTTGAAACAATTACAGTATCGCAGAGACCACCATAATGGTATTTCATTGATTTTAAAATGTATTTGTTTAATTAGAAAATGTTTCCCAAACATATCTGGAAACTTTTATAGCCTTGGTCATTTTGTTATTAATATTTTTTTTTTTAAATTACAGCACATGTTTAGCAAATATCTGAAAACATTATGCATTTTTTATATGGCAAAGCCACACATTTTTTATTTCTAACATATATTGCTAAAATATTTATTAAACATTGATAGCTTGTTTGACATTACTACTACTCTACATTATAAATACAATAAAATCATTCAAATTTTCCCACAATATTTCATCAACACTGGCTTATTTTTAAAAACCATAGTAATGTAAAAATGGATGTAATGATCACAAATTATTTATGCAGTTTACCTTCTCATTTTTCATTTTGGCCATACATGATATGGCAGAATTTTCAAACAAAATTTGCTGGTAACCAAGTTAGTCACTAAGCTGAGAGGACCTGGACTTGAGCACAGCAAATGAGTTTGTTCAGCAGAGTCTCTAACTTCTCTTACCCAGCTCCTCAAGGGTTTTCTGCTGGGTTGGAAACCTCGTTCTGCAATCCAGCTTTTTTCTGTGGGTCACTGCCCTTTTTTCCCTGCTTTGGTTGTGGTGTCATCGCCTTCGTCTCCTCCCTGGCAGATTTGGGAGTAACTGGGGTGGAGGGAAGGAGGGTGGGAGGCTTTGAGTGTGAGCTGGGCTGGGCCAAAGGCTGTGGGACAGGAATCCTTGTTCCTGTACGAGTGGAGTGTTCTAGGCAGAGCCACAGGAGTGGAGACTGCTGCTCTCTCCTTGACAACGTGATGGTTTTTTGCCTTTTCTTTTATACCCCTTTTATACGCCTTTTATAGCTTTTTGTATTCTTAGCGGTTTTTAGCCTACATTCTTGTACTTATTTTGTTAAGTACAGAGACTAAAACCTTAGAAGCCTCGCAGTTAAGGATCAGAAAGCCCCAGACTCCAAGGTCCTCTCCAGAACGTCTTTTGTAAACTAAGATAGGTGTGGGAAATGAAGTTACAGAGAATTTGCTGGTGCAGAGTACATGAACAGCACTGTGCTTGAACAGATAGAAATGAATACATTTCCATCTGAGACCTTGGCGAAAACTGCCCGAGTTGGAAAAGTGAGCTTTTTTAGTTTAAAGGAAGAACATAGTTTTGTAGTTTTGTAGTTTTGAAATAAGTATGCTTTACAAAAGGAGAAATGCATTTTTAACAAGCAAGAACATGCTTTATGTAAGAAATAACAGTGATAAGTAAAAGAGTAAAGAATTTTGAGTTTGGCAATGAACCTTTTAGTAAAGTTTCTTAGAAAGTTAACATGTAGCAATACAAGTCTGTTCAATAGACCTCAACAGCAACATGTTGATTGGTTAAGAAAATACACATTGCGATAAACTCATGTATGGTGATGGTTGGTGCAAATATGTTAGCAAGCTTTGTGACTTTTGCTTATGGGTTTAAAAAGTATATTAGGCCTTGTAGAAAATAAGGATCTCTCTCTGCTGTTGTGGCTGCCCTGGCATCTGCACCTGCTACAGCTGCCTCTGCTCTTGCTGCTACTGCCATCCCCTGCCTCACCCTTCAATAAATGAGAGGCTGATTCAACAGCAGATCATCTCCGTGACATCTCTCAGTCATTTCCAAACCCCTGAAATCCCGACAGATAGGACCATCCAGGGGGAAGGCTCCTTGGCAAGGGAGGCTCACTTGAGCCTCTCACTGGGGAATCTTTGATAGATGTGCTAATGAGTAACACCTATAATGTGACACCAGATCTATTGTGGGTGTGCACTGCAGGGTGCATTTTGGCGCATTCCACCTGGACATGGTGCACCTAAGGATCCTTAAATACTGAAGTAAAACCGCTTCTTCCCTTCTAACCGTGTTGGATTCTTGATTTCAAGACCAGGAAAACGCATCACCCTGACTGTCAGAAACAAGACGACTCTCGTTTCTTTAAAAATTAAAACTGTTTATTATGAACAGAAAAGAAACTAAACAAGTCTGGGACAAAAATAAATTAAAATCAAAATCCGGATCTGCAGTGATCGGAGACCACTATTGCCGAACTGGCTTTATTCCCAGAGCAGAAAACCTGCAACGCTGGGGTCACTCCAGCTGGTCCGAAGTCTGAATGTTTAAAGATATCTCTTGATAGAGATAGAAGCCTGAAGACCCAGAGTCAGGCTTCACCAGCAGCTAGCCTGAGGTGGTCTCACACTCTCTGTCCTGTGGCAGGGGTTTTTATAGCGTCTTGGTCCCACCCATGACCGCCCACTGTCCAGCCCCCATGGTCCCAGTTGGTTGGTGAGGTAATGTCCATCCACCTATGGCTTTCTTGCTGCTAGGGGACAGCTGCTTGACCATGTCACTTGGTTGGAAAGGCGGGAAAGGTCCTCATTAAAATTCCAGGTTTCCATGGAGCCCAGTTGCAGGGTGGCAGTCAGGAACTAAAAATAGCCGGCTGTCATTTATGAAGGCTTGCTTGTCAGCAAGCCCCAGAACTTATTTGAAAACTCACAAAAGTTAACCAACCATTAAAACATTAAATTCAGTTATAAAACACAACCTATAACATTAGAGAATCTCAATGAACAAGACAGCAGCATTGAACATACATAGAAATGAGTAAAACATTATACATTTAACAATTCTGAGGATTAAAAGGGAAACAAGGGAACAAACTTGTGGATTTCTTAACAACCAGGATTTTAACAATGAACTATGCAAAACATCTTTAATTAAAACTTTATAACTTGATGACTTGTTGACTGCACATGGGAGCTTTGAACATGCAAAGGCCAACCATTAAATTTCATATATAACACTGACCACTACTTACTTGAAAAACCTGTTTAGTATAAGATGCTTAAGAAGTTCTGGAGCACAAGGTAGAGTTTAGGGCTGCACCTTTCCGAGGTGCCTGATCAGTGACTCTTAACTCTTATTTGCTGGCATGAATCAGAACCACTTGCACTTCTCCAGCCTGGCATCTGAAAGATTAATGATCTTCCTTACTTGGCAAATCCCTTCAGATCTCTCCCTTGGATACTGCACTCTAGATTAATTTGTGGTCTTTGCCCTTGTCCATAAGTCTTGGTTTTTGACTCACAGCCTTTGAGCTCTGCTTTAATGTGCATTTGCTAGTTTTAGTTGTTTTGCTGCACTTGTGATTTTAGGTCTGCAGAGGAGAGAGCCCTTCTGAGGCCTGGGGAAGCAACTGGGGAATGCTGGAGGGCAGGCCTTGGTTAAGCAGCAGCAGAACTCTTCCCTTGCCTCCAGTTGTCACTGTTGTCACATCCCCTGCTGCGATCTCTTTGCAGTGTGAATGGGTATTTTGCAAATGAGGTCCCTGGGCCATGGGACAGTCTTCCTTCCTCTTGAATATTTATACTGTGTTATGAATAAGCTTTGGTTTTCTATAATTAATTAAGTTAGTTGATGAACATGTGAATGGCGGGAGTTGGGTTGGTTGATGTTTTCTGTGTTAATTATTTTGTTATATCCAGCTGTGGACAGTGTACCAGGTGTAACACCTGCATGTAAGCATCAGGTGGCAAACTCAATACCATGGGGGAAAAGGGGGGGTTTCCAGATTGTTCCAAAGATAAGAGTGATGTCACCAAGAGCTTGGATTGGACAGGGCATGGACCAATGGGTGAAGGTTCTCAGAGAATGATTGGTGAAAAAGACATTGTGGAAATGGACCAATGACAGCAGGAGAAACAAGCCAATAGCATGAAGGATCCAAAATGGACAGATGGACTTAAAGCGCTGGGTTTAAAGACTGATCTGGGGCTCTGAACCTCATCCTCTGCCCATTCGCACTGGGGAGGGAGAGCACCTGGAGTGTTGGTGCTGAGAAACTTTTAGCCATGAAAAATCTCAGCTCTCTAGCGCTTGTGAGAATCTTTTCTTTCTCACAGATGCTAGCCTAAACAATATCACTGTTTTCATAAACCCTTTGCACCTGCAACTTGTTTTTCTCAGATAGAAGCTCTTCTGTTAGGTAAACATCTTTCTGCTACGTGCTAGACGGTCAGCTCTGCCCCTTGGGGGGGGCTTAGCCCACAGAGCCAATGAGGTTATGACACCTGACATGTGCAGGATCTGTGTTACAAAAGTCTTCCAAAGAATCAGTAAAGCTGTGGATCTTCCTTCAATCTCTCCTGGAGTCAGAGTGGTTTTTCTACGTGTCCGTTCTATGGGCAGCGACACCCGGAGTTGTGCTCACACCGCTTCCACTGGCTCCCTTGCTGTTGGGCTTTGTGAGCTGACCTCGGTACCCTGGTCAATAAAGGGTTGTTCTTTGCAGTAGGGAGTGAGTGGTGCTGCTTGCCTCACCTACATCACCCTTCCTGTCAAACTGTGCCCCTGAACCAGTACCAGCCATTTCAGGACGAGGTTTCCAAGTATTCTGTGGAATTCCTTAGGATACACATGGCACCTTATTATTGTTTTTATTGTATTTCTAGTAATGCCTTCATTATTATTTTTTCAATATAACCAACAGCTGCATGCAATTTAATCTCTTCCATTCCATGTATTCTGAACCCAGCTATGTTTCACTCTCTGTGAAAGACTTCTCAGCCCTTACAGTTTATATTAGAGGTGGAATTCAAGGCAAATCCTATGCATTCTGAGATACTGCTGTGCAAATGTATAAGTTACTCTATTTTTGGTGGCTAAAATAATAACCACAATTAGTAAGCACCCCAAATGGTGTCTGATAGTCAAAGAGAATCATTTGGTGCCATGGATTCTCCCTAACTAAGTGTAATTTAACTGCTCCATTGTTTGCGATCTGTAATTTGCCATTCTGAACGAATTTTTTAATAAAGAGAAAAACTTTAAAATCCAGTTAAAGACGTGATGAATTTTGCAAATAGAGATTCCTGTGTCTTCTGTTTTCTTCAAAGCCATTGATCCTTAGTGTCTTTGCTGTGCTGCAAATCAACCTCCACCATTCTCAGTGTTATCCCAGAGAGCTCCAAGCGCTGTGGCAGTGATATTTGTTTTATTCTGTGTGCAGCTGATGCTAGCAGACTTTATTACTTCATTACTTCATTGTTACTTTGTGTATCTCGATTATAAATAAAAGTAATGCTGGCCTTAAGCACAGGAGTCAATGTGTGTGACTGGAGCTCGTACACATAAATTGTACATAAATCTGTCCCAGGATTAAGGAGATTGTAATTTTTAGAAATGTAAAAGAGAAGAATCATAAAGGGCTTTTAAATTCAGCTCCCACCCAGTTCCTTTACAGAAACTCAAAGCTGAGGCAAGCCATGAGAAATCCATAAAAACAAAACTTCAGAACCAGAGAGTGGAGTGATGCAAACATCCTGAGGCAGTATTCATTCTGAAGCAGTCTTGTTTATTGTATCTGGAGTTTTCCCAGTGCATTCAGACATGTAGTTTGTGCCATCTTTCCCTTTGATGGAGTTTTAGGTGCTCACACCTTACTCTTTCTAGGAGGAAATCATTGCCAATTAAGTTTTATCGTTAACTTTCAAACAATTTTTCTTGTATGAGGGAAGATAAATCAAAAGGTGACCTAGCAAGGTCTCTGCCTGTCTGATATGCATTGCTCATTCTCAAGAACAGACAGTTTTAAACAGTTCTTAATAGGAACCTTAGAGATATTCAAAGCTCTCTGAACATGGTCTGGCTAACAGCTTTAAGTGCCCCAGCTTGAGCAGGGCTGTTGGATAAGGTAACCTATAGAGATCCCTTCCAAACACAAAAATTCTGTGCTATTTTATTAATTAGATCCCTCATTCTGCTGTTAGACTGATGTGGGGGTTTGTTCCTATCATTTTCTAATGAAACCTTTGTTTAATTAAATGCACTGAAAAATAAAGGTCCATTGTAGAACCAAGACTCTTTTCCCTCTTTGAATCTTTCTAAGCAAATGAAAATGGAGAATTTTGTCATGGAGGTAAATAAAGAGAATATGGGTGTGATAGGATCTGATTATGCCCTTAGAGGGATCTTCAAATCCTAGAGAAGTAAAATGTTTTCAGTGCCTCAGTAATGGCAATTGTCGGAGCAGGGTTTTTTGACCCTCTAGTAATGAACTGAAAACACACTGAATATAATGAACTGAAAACACACTGAATGTACTGGGCATGAGGAAAAGGAGCAAGGCTTTTGTGTGGTTGCATTTGCTCATTGATCACGTGCTGAGAAATGAGTAGATGGAACAGTCAAGAAGCTTTAGGTGTTTCTTTGCTGTTATCAACATTTTAGAACCTTAAAAACTGAAGTCCTAACCAATATCTCACAGTATGTCCAGCAGATTAGAAAGGAAAACACAGAAACGCTGTCTGGCAGCCCAGTGTGTTGGCCTTCCACCAACTTCTTGCCCAGTTTGCACTTCAGCTTCAAAAATGGTTTTGTGCTTCTCCAGGGAAGGGATGGCATTCAGCAGCATTTTTTCAGTTAGAGAAGAAAGCACTGAGTATTGTACTCAGGGTTTGAGGGGGTTTTTTTGGGTTTGGGCTTTCTTTTTTCTTTTTGTTTGGTTTGTTTGCTTTGAGATTTTTTTTTGGTTTGGAGTTTGTTTCGTTTTGGGTTTTTGTTTGCTCGTTTTGATGGGTTTTTGTTTTGTTTTGGAGGGGTTTTTTGTTTGTTTGCTTGCTTGTTTTCTGTTGGATTATTTTCTGAGCAAATATGGGTAATAATGAACACAATATAAGGTTCTGTAAAGCAGCAGCCCTTGAGCCACTGCTTTCTCCATAATGGCAACAGAAATGCACTTAAGCTGATGGGAACTACTGTGAATAAACAGCAGCAGCACTTTTGAGACAGACCCCTGGACTCAGAGCTTTGCAGTCAGTTTGGAGGATGAATACTGGCAGTTTTCCAAGAGGATATTTCAGATGTGTGTGTCCATAATTACGCAGCATTACAGTAGATTCAGGTTGACTTCCTTGCACACACACACAGCATTCTCCAGTCCATGTACAGTGAGGGTTCTCAGGCCCTGTTGTCAAAATTATCTCCTCTCTGTAAATGTTTTTCTAAAGCAAGAGTGGCTTCTGTTTTAAAAACAAACCCAAAGAACAACAGTTCTGGGAGTGGCTGACAGCCCTGTATTCCCTGTGGTGGATGTTGGTAGATGAAGTACTCTTGCTGTGTGGAGTTTTTCCCCTCAGTATTGAGTGTGTCTCTAACAAGGCTTCACAGCTTTTGGGAAACTTAACAGCTTTTCAGTTGGAAAAGTGTAAAATAATTTAGTTGTGTATTGCCTCTTTCTGCAAAGCACTTGGACAGGAGATAATGTGACAACCAGAGGTTGAGGGTTGAGGATGGTGCAACATCACTGTGTTTAAAACAAAGCATCTCCTTAAGCAGTGTCTGAGATCAGTGATATGTCTGGAAGATAGGTAACTCAGGGCCCCCAGCTTTTATTTCTAATGGAAGTTCTGACTGGGAGATTTCTTATTCCATAGCAATTGATGCTGCTTTTGGGCTTCTGGTACAGTGACTTTTTTTTGTAGAGGTGGTGCAGAACAGTTTTGTGCCCTTGAGGGGGTTGGTTCAGATTCCAGTCTTAATGGGTGTATTTGAAATCACATTAGGAGTTTCTTAACCAAACTCCATGCAATTTTTTTCTGAAGCTCAAAGGAGCTATTTAAATTGCCCAATAATATCACTGATGAAGTCAAAGTTGCAGTCTCCTTTAAATTGAGGTATTTTTCTTGTTAAAATGCTAATGGTAAAACAGAAGCTTATAAGAACTTACAGTCTTTTGTGTCACTCTCTATTGTACACTTGTTCTGCTAATTAGTTTTTAAATAATAGATCTTATTCTGGTGTTTGAAGTTCAGATTTCATTTTGAGAGTGTATAAGGAATTCTCTGTAGGCCATTCCATAATTACAGCGTCACTTGTTTGTTATTTGATGACACACATTTTCTGTTATGTCTCTTCAGTAAATTAAAGAGGCAAAGAACCTGCCTTTAGATCTACAAGTAATCAGAGATTTCTTTAAGTAGATGGGTAGTGAGATGTGATGGGTAGTAGACAACACAGCACTTTGTTACAGAATAAGGAATTTTCTCTGTAGAGAGAAGGCCAAGTTCATCTAGCCCAGCCTTCTAATTCGCTGAACATCCCTAAGTTCTTTGTCATGATTCTGCTCATGTTGGTACAAATTTAGACTTTAACAAACACACACAAATTCCAATTTACTGAGAAACCCCTGGACAGCAGTGCTGAGGAGTCCTTTGTTGGAGAAGTGCTTTATTCCAAACTCCACAGGCTCTGTCACAGGACTGAGGACTTGAGGAGCCACTGGTGAGAAGTGGTGTGGGTGAAACCAGAAGAATCCTTGTTGAAGAAACAGAGTGTGCTCGTAAAAGGCTCAAACTGTGCACTTCAAGAGTGTTCTGTCTGTTGTGAAGTTACATATCTGAATTAATTGACATATATAGGATTAAACCTGGTTGAGTTAAGAAGCTGCCTGTGCATGGAGAAGGCAGGAATTCTGGGTGATATGGTAGAAAAGGCTGTAATTTCCCTCTAACTGTCCCAGAAATTGGTATCAGTGGTCTCTCCTCTGTGTGTGGCATCTGTTTCTCCCTGTTGTGCTGCAGTAGAAAAGAAGAAAAAGAAATGCTTCAGACCTAGTGTCACCTCATGAAATCCTGTGGTACTCCTGAGCAAATTTTTGTTTCTAATGTGCTGATAGTGATTATATGTGGCCAGTGTCCTGTGAGACATGATGAATCCATAGCTCGGGGGCTCCTGACCTGGAAAGGACACAACACTCTCCTTCTTCAGCTTACAGGACTGCAGGAGGCTGAGGAATTCTGGTGGGGCATGCAGATGCTCTGCAGCAGAATAAATTTACTTTAATGGCTGTGGTAGATGGAAAAATAGATGCTAATTTGGCCTCTTGAAATGGGGGAAAATGCCAGGAGGGGCAGATGATAAGGAAGATGATATGGTAAGAGTGCAGAACATTTAGGTGCAATGACCACAGGGCGCTGCAGAGCTGGGCAGGGCAGACCACAAAAAGATCATGACCATCACTGGGATGTCTGGACATGACTGTGACCTTTCATTGTGATTAATATGTCACTGTCCTGCTGGGATGATTGAATGTTGTAATTTCTTTTGATTAGTCCTGGCTGTTGGAAAGTTTCCAAGTGCTGAATTTTCATATTCAGCAGATTTTAAGTCTGTTTTTTATTAATTATATTTGGCTGGCACATCAGCTGGTCACTGTGAGAGGTTGTGGGGGAACCAGACTGCACTAATATGGTGTTAAAATCCCTTCATCCTCTGGAGCTCCTGATGATTTTTGACTTTGTGACTGTGGCCTTGAACATCTCTTCCCTTCACCTTTGCAAAGCCAATGCTCAAAGTGAGCTGCTGGCTCCTGCACTGGGGCTGTGTGTACTGGAGTAGTTCTTTACTCCCACTTTTTTTCCCACAAATACAGGCCCACACAAGGCAAAGTGCTTAAATCACCACTGCATTGTAAATGTTTGTTTGATTTCTTCTGTTAGTGTTTGACAGGTAATAATTTTCTTAAGGAACTTAAGGAAAACTTGCAAGGGCAGATCTCACTTACTCCTTTCTATACTTATGACGCACACACATAAATAATATTTAGCTTTAGCCACATTTGCAAGAACCACTGCTGCAGCTTTTTAGGAAGATTATCTCTAACTGCTTGACAGGAGAATGTGTGTTTATGTAATGGGTAGCATCCACAACTATAAATATATTTAAACACCAGGGTTGAGTTGCTGAGGATGCAGAACTGCTGGTGGGATTGAGCTGCACTTGGCTGTGTTGGGGCCATCTGGACCTGGCAGCTTTGAGGACCCTGAGTGTGCTGCTCCCTGGTGCCTTTCCTCTGGACTGTGTGGGTCCCTGCTGTGGTCTCCCAGGGTTTTCACTAGAAAAGTAAATTCTCCTTTGGCAAAAGCTGGAGGGATGGAGGACTTGGACCCATCAGGACCCACTACCTCCTCTCTTTTTTCCCCCAGTACAGGCAGAGCAGTGGAGCCAGCAAACAAAGCATGTACAATTAACCTGCTGCCTCCTCATCTGGGGGGACCTCAGAGTCAACAGCAACAAGAAGAGGTGCAATTCTAATCTTATTTACTACATTTGTTAACCAGCTGTGATACAAGTCTTCTGAAGTGAAAGAACTGTCAAATTTCATTCCAGTTAAACCTGTGAAATCAGAAGAGTAGGTTTTAATTTCTTTCATCTGGCATTCAGTGCAGTAACAGCCTTGCATGAAGAGCAGTGCTAATGGAACTGGTGTTCCTATTCTCTTGGTATGTCCACACTTCCACTGATTCTGGTTGCTTACAGAGGTCACCAGTGGTCAGCAGGGTCTTTGGAGGATGACAGGGAAGGAGGTCAGCAAGGTGAGAAACTGTCAGGTTCTGTGAGAGGTGATGGAGCCATAGCTTGGAGGCTGCTAATGTGGCAGAGGTGCAACACTCTCCTTCTCCAGCTGTGGGCCTACAGCAGGCAAATTAGGACTGGTGGGGGACATGGATGCTCTGCAGCAGAATAAATTTGTTTTAATGGCTGTGGTAGATGAAAAACAAGGTGCTAATTTGGCCTCTTGAACTGGGGAAAAGTGATGTCTGACCCTAGGAGGAGCCAAGTGATACTGAGGATGCTGTAGCCTGCCCTGCAGAGGGATGCCAGCCCTCTTGGAGTTTGCACAGAAAGAGAACGGTGCAGGATCATTTCCAGAGTTTGCTGAATAAGAATGCAAAAAAAAAAAAAAAAAAATACAACACAAAAAGGGATCAGCAAAACTTGTGGCAGTTTAAGGTACTAGAAATGCAACAATAAATAATGTAATGGGGATGGTAAGATTTACCATACAGTACTGAAAAAACTTAAAAACTTGCTTTGCTCTTGGTTTGTGACTGTGGAAACTGAGCTGTGGTGTCCTTTGACAATTTTGGTTTTTATTATTTAACAGTTTAGAGCTCTGCTATCAAGGTGGAGGATTGGTGCTGCTCCCTTCCTTGAAGGGTAGTGAGCAAAAGTAAAAAAAATTAAGGAAGATAAATTACTTGAAGAGAGGGAGAAACAAATAAGAACAACATCTCACATCAGGGAGTCAAATTTTGCACCGGAGCAACCTTGGTTTCATTGCAGCGAGCACAGTTTGGAGGAGAAAAGTGTTTGTCCCTGGATTTTGAATGAGGGGGGAGAAAAAGCTCCAGTTCTGATCAGAGGTGTCAGAAAGCCCTGTCAAGGGTGGGGCAGAGAAGCTGTGATCACATAAAGTAGCTGTAGGGATTTCCTGCAAGACAGGCCTATTACTTTGGTGGGAATCTCTTTTGTGATGCACACAAGCTTGGAATCTGGCCCTGACATCCCCTGTTAGGTGTTGATTTACCTCTCAGGAGCAGTGTATGAGCTGGAAAGAGGTCTGGTGCTGCCTGCAGGAAAAATGAACTGGGGAACTGTAGCCCTTTGCAACGTGGGAGTTAAGTGTTCTGCACTACTGAGAATCAGGTTGCTGTGGTGCCAAAATATGGATTTAGTTGCTTAAAATTAAGTCTGCTTGTGTCCCAGTTTCCCCATCTGTAAAATGTATTACAGCAATTTCAGCTAATCCTATTAAATTGTAGTACTAGTGTTTCACTATTAATATATCCTCCAGGACATGCATCATGGTAACTTTACCCCATGGTAACTAAAATTTCTGCGGGAGCACAGGATGAAATAATCAGAGCCTTAGGGACTCTGGAGCTCTCCACTTTTAATTGGCTGACTAGCAAGAAATTATGCCAATTTGCTCCAAGTAGAGGTCTGGTCTACCCTCACCATGAAGAAAGGAAAGCAGCCTATTTTTCAGACTAGGATTTTCCCTATTTCGTCTCAACCTTGCTTTTCTTGGATAACAACAAACAGAATTTGGTGACAAAGCTTTGCCTTTCCTTGTGAATTTTTTTTTTTTTTTTT
>VXAC01006422.1:0-35618 GCA_013399225.1 Rhipidura dahli | reverse complement strand
TTTTTTTTTTTTTTAGTTTCTTTGTTTTATGTGAACTCAGGTGCCTTCAAAATGTAAAAACTCTGCAATGAAAAGTTTTTCTCCTAGGCAAGGAAAAGCTGTAATTACAGACTCATTTCTCTGGCATTTTGTTCCATTTAGTGTTTTATTGAACCTCTCACCTGATCTTTGGTGTGTATATGATAAAAGGAAGTTTGCAGTCCAGCCACCTCTGATAGATGATATAATCCTTTTGGCAGGCAGGATGTAAAGCAGGTCCCATAACACATCAGGATTTCCTCAGAAATCTCTGGTAAGGATAATTTTTTTTTCCCTAGCCACTGAGCAATCATTAACTCTCCTGCAGTTTTTAAGTGCTTCTGACCTTCAATATTTCTTCTGCACTTGTTCAGAGATTACACCTACAGTCCTCAAGGACATACACCTGGGTTACTGTCTCAAATCAGGGCTTGGGAAGGACACAAGTTCTGAGAGATGCAGTGTTTGCTCTCTCAGTGCATTCTCCAGAGGCAGCAGAATAACCTGTCACTTTGCCACCAGAAAAAATCAAAAGCCTGTGGGCAGGGTTGTCGAGGAAGGATATGGCACCTGGTGTTGGTAGCTTTCTGCTGGAGTAATTCACGAGGCAAAGGCAGGGTGAGGTGCCAAAGAGAAAGAGAAACTGGGTCCCAAATACCCGGAGCTGGGAGAGATGCAGCTGCTTCCTTCACAACCTTTCTACCCTGAACTTGTGAATGTGATGATGTGCCAGTGGTCCTTGTCTCAGAAAGGCTGGGAAATCTGATGCAGGGATTTAGAGCAGGCAGCAAGAGCCATCTCATCCCTCTGTCCCTCTTCTGCACAGCCACTCCCCTTTCCTTCTGATTAGGAGCAAAGGTTTAATTAGAATAAAACTTTAAGTGTATTACCAACGTGTGGTAATACTTTGGATGTCCAGATTTTTCCAAGACATCTTAAATGTACTTTCAGATCTTCTGTCTGCTCATGGATAGCTGCTAATGCTCAAGATTAGCCTTAAGGTCTCCAGAAATCAGAACTAATTTCAAAAATATGAGGCTTAACCTTCTCGAAATATTCATTGTTTGATAAAATCAATAGGCATTTAAATATCTTCACTCTAATTATGATAAATTATGTACAAGGACTGAAATCTAAATTTGATGGTCAGGTGCTGAGAGCTTAAGTCTCAGGTCCAACGTAATTTAGAAATGAATGTTCTATCTGTTGTTTTAATAAGTTAAATGTTACCTGTTGTTGTGCTTTATTTGAAGCCATTTTTGCCAGAGGTGAGTTCATAACCATTCCATCTCTGTCGTCTGAGCAATGAGCTTCTGCCACTTGAAGTTTGCTCTCTCTGTTTAATGTTCTTTTACTTTAAACACTGATTCCTACCAGCTTCATCCTTCTTTCTCAGCATTCCCAGAAGACAGGGATGTCCTAGAGCAAAATGGTTGGGGTTTACAGCCCCCATAGGTCTCTCTACCCTGGGGCTCCTTGTGAGAGTCAAGACTTGGGGGAAAAAACCTGACTCTCTGAGGCACATTTTCTTTTCAAACACAATTGCCAAGTGTGTGAGTACCATTTAAATAAATAATTACCAGAGGTATGGTTCCATTCAGCTGGCAGCCTGTTTCTTATCTATGTAATTCTTATGTTTCCCCAACCAATACATCAAATACACAAAATAATCACAATGAAGCAGTGTTACACTCTCTTTGAGGAGTCCATTTTTCAAGCATTCCCTCGGAGTGAGCTTTACTTCACCCAGGAGCTCTCACTGTTGTTACAGCTGTAACTGAAACTGCAACGATGCAATTAAATATTACATCATCAATCAGATGCTCCCTGTTGCTGTTTCATTAGATCAGGAAAAAAACAGCCTTAAAGGGAGGGGAAAAAAAAAAAAAAAAGCAAAATCTATAACAGATCCACTGCACATTTTCCACAAGTGGAAGAGACCTTGAGTGACTTTACAAACATGAATGTGAGGAGACACGTCTGAGGAACATTTGTATCCCTACAAATCATCAGCAACCTGCCATTCTTGGCACAACTGAAGATGGAAAGAAGCCTTCCTCTTCCACAAGGGAAGATGAGAAGTGTCCCCACAAATAATAGGTGTTTCTGTAAACCATCCCCACACATGGCAAGCTGCACAACAGACATTGAATGGATTTCTGAGAACCTGAACACAACTGGGATTCCCACCCCAAGTCTTGGAACTTGTATAAGTTTTCTAGGAACTAATGGATTGTTTTCCTGTTGAGGTGATTGTAATATTTTATGTCATACATGAAAAAGTCTGATTTTCTTGAAAACAGTTCCAGAGTTGTGTCTGGGCTGCCTGCTAAAATCATGCTGTAACAGTGATGTAATAAATGCCCCAAATGTATTCCCTGTCTAGCTGTAGAGTTGGCTGGTTCATGCAATGAAGATATTTTATATATTTTGGAATACCTGTAGCTATAACTGGGTTTGGTTTTTTTTTTGTCCTAACTGAGGCAGAGCAAAGCTTGAGAAGAGACTTCAAAATATGACACTCTTTCTTACTACTTTTAAGGCCTTGATATTGCTGGAATAGCACAGTAAATCTCCTGCCTAATGAAAACCTGAGTCACTCAACCTATGGTATTACTTCTACCAAAGGTAATTTTTCAAAGTGCAGGTGTACTCAGCAGGGCATGATCCTTGTTGCTAATGAGATCTTTCCTTTCCTTTGCATTTACCTGGAGTTTTGCATTTCAGAGACACCTCTACATGTTGTCAGCAGAGACCTGCTTTTAAACTAGAGCTGGTCTGTGGTTTACCCCTTTATCTCTGACAAATACCTTCTTTCATTATTATTTGTTGTGTATTTCCTTTAAAGTAATTCTTGGATTGAATGTCCATGCTCTGCACTTCTTTTGGGGTTTTTATTTTTTTGCAGCAGTTTAACTGTTGTGACCTGGAAATTTTTGCTCATTTTATTTTCCTGAGTGCCTGAGCTCCTGTTGCATTAGAAATGAGGAAGGTTGAATGAATGCAGGGTTATTTCTCCCATCTCTCCTTTCTTCCATAGTTTGTATGGAATAACTGCTTGCAGCTGGATACTCCAGTTGGAAATGTTGCTGCCTTTCAGGGGTTCTTAGGCTCTCCATTTCTCCCTGAAAAGCCAGCATTTTGCTGTGACCCAAGGAAAACTGTGTATATTGTGATATTTCTGATATCAAAATTGCTTGTGCTGGAAAGTGCATTCTTTCTGTCTGTTCTTTCTCCACGATGCAACTTATTTCTCTTTACTTCTGTCGTATTGTGAATCCATTTTTTGTCAATCTAATAATTCTCTTGCTGTGGTGGGTAAGTATGTGTGACCCATTCCTG
Organism: Rhipidura dahli; assembly: GCA_013399225.1. Taxonomy (NCBI): domain Eukaryota; kingdom Metazoa; phylum Chordata; class Aves; order Passeriformes; family Rhipiduridae; genus Rhipidura; species Rhipidura dahli. The sequence goes on along the minus strand of VXAC01006422.1, from coordinate 32,258 downwards.
CTTTCAGGGCTTTTGCAGGCTGAACTAGGCCATTTAGATCTACCTTAATATGGATTTGTTGAAGTCAGAAAAGCAGTGACAAATTAAACAAACAACAGTTTGCCTCAAAAAAAAGTGTTCCAGCCTCTTGGAGGGCTCTAGCTAATAAACAGGAATGATGTGTGTGTTTTCCTGCTATCTAGAGTCAGTACAAAGCAGGCTCTGCAGGGATGCTGAAATTGCTTGCCAGCAGTATTTTCTGTAATATGAATCCAAATAAGTGAACAGACAAAGCTTTCCATGAGGGTGACCAACTCACAGGGGAAGAATCTGTTTCTCAAATGCCTTAGAAATGTTTTTGTAGCTGGGGAATCTCTGGGCATAAGCACAGAGGCTGGATGGTGCATTCCCCAGTGCTGTCAGGGTGTTGTTTAGAGCCCCCAGATGGCTTTTCCATAGGCAAATCCCAGCAGCCCAGTGACAGCATTTCCAGAGAGGAGAGAGAGGGAGGGAGGGAGAGGGGAGATGTGGCTGACCCAGGTACCCACAATGAAGCAATAAAGGCTGTTCTTGTGTTTCCTAATCAGAGTCTGGAGGTTTTTGCTCCATTTCTTTTGTAGTGTGACCCTAAGTCCTCTAAGCAGAAGGTTGCAAAAGCTTAAATCTGTGTTTTACTAGCACTTAACTACACCTTGCTCTTTGAATACTTTAGTATTTAGTAACCTCAAATCCTGGAGAATATTAAGAGTACTGTCATGGGTCAAATCAATGTTAGATGATTGTGCAAGTCATTCAAAATCCATCTTTTTTTTCCAGTGCCAACATTTTTATGTACCAGTGCAATATATAACCCTGTGTCTGGGGTGGATCTGGGCTTTACTTTGGAAGTAACTGAGAACTAATGGTGAATAGAACTCACCATAAATTAAACCAGCTTCCCATAAAGACACTCACAAACTGCTCTGAGTCTGAAGCACCAAATTCTGGTCACTAAGAATGAATTGCAGGACTTAAGGAAATTGGACACTCAAAAGGAGGAGGAAAAATCTCTCCATCCTGCTATCAACCCTCAATTTTTCACATCATCTTTTAGGGAGAGGGGCAAGTCACCCTCCTTTGTGTTAATGTGGGGCTCCTTCAGCTAAAACCAAGGTGTCAACAGAAAACTGCATTTCTTCAGTTGTGTTCCAGGTGTTGTATCCTTCTTTAGTCTTTGTTCTTGCTTCTGGTAAAATTGGACAATTATTTAATTTGTTGCTTAGCTCACTGGTTAACCTAGGACAGATGTCCTAAAGCAAGTGCCATTGAGCAGAGCTGATTATTTACAGAATTTCTCCAACGTGTCTTTGTGTTCAAAATGCTTTCAAGCAATAATTAAAAATTGCAAGGGAATGGAGAAAAACATCAGAGCAGCAGTTGTGTCGTGACTGACTGTGGGACTGTGTCAACAGATGTCAGCCAAGTGCCACCAAAGGACTGTCCCCAGCACAACTGCAGCTGTGCTTTTGTCACCTCCCTTGGAAGGCAAGGGAGGATTATTTTGGGTGGAAAAATTATCAGCTTTCTGGATACAAATTGAACCTCATAACTGGGCTTCAGTGACATAAAGGTGAGAGAAATGTAGAAAATCTGAGTGCTGCTCTGCAAATTTCTGCAACCAGTGCTCAGGCAGGCTGCTGGAGTGTGTTAGTCAGGCTCAGCCAGGCTGCCTCGCCACCTCCTCTAAAACTCTCTGTACTTCTGTGCTGATGACTGACATGCTGAGGATGGATTTGCTCTCAGGTGACTGGTAATGGATTCCTGCACAGGTGACTGACCCCCTCTCCACAGCTGGAGGTGCAACCCCAACACCTTTGTCTGAGAGATGTCTGAGAGTTTGTGCTTCCATGAGTAATAATCCTGCTGGTTTAGGTATCAGTGTGTTGTTTGGAGCATGGCAGGCACTTCCTTGGGCTTCCCCATGTATAGATGGGCTGGACAGATGGGCCAAATCCAAAAAGATGAGGTTGAACAGGACCTAGTGCTGGCTCCTGGTTTTTGGCTGCAACAATTCCCTGCAGTTACAGGCTGCAGACAGAGAGTCTGGACAGTGGCCAGGCAGAAGGGGACATGGGGTGCTGACTGGTGGCAGGCTGGACATGAGCCAGCAGTGTGCCCAGGTGGACAAGAGGGTTAATTGCCCCTGGATCAGGAATGGTGTGGCCAGCAGGACCAGGGCAGTGATTGTCCCCTGTGCTCAGCACTGGTGAGGCCTCATCTCGAGTGCTGTGTCCAGCTCTGGGCCCACAATTTAGGATGATCTTGAGCTGCTGGAGTGTGTCCAGAGGAGGGCAACAAGGCTGGTGAAGGGTCTGGAACACAACACTTGTGAGGAGGGGCTGAGGGAGCTGGGGTTGTTTATTCTGGAGAAAAGGAGGCATCATTCTCTGAAACCTCCTGGCAAGAGGGTGCAGCTAGGTGGGCATCAGGCTTTGCCCCCAGGCAGACAGCAACAGGACAGGAGAAAGCCTCAAGCTGTGCCAGGGCAGGTTCAGGTTGGACATTAGGAAGAAAATCTTCACAGGATGAGTGACTGGGCATTGGAATGGGCTGCCCAGGGAGGTGTCACTGTCCCTGGAGGTGTTCAAGGACAGACTGGATGTGGCTCTCAGTGCCATGCTCCAGTTGACAAAGTGTTGTTGGGTCATAGGTTGGACTCAATGATCCCAAAGGTCTTTTCCAGCCTCACTGATTCTGTGATTCTGCGAGGGTGGAGGTGCATGCCTATGGCATCAGTCTGGACTGTGATGGATGCAAGGGTTTTACCTGGGCTCTCAGGCAGGGGAAATGACAGCACTGAGCTCTGCATTTGCATTAGAGACTGAATGTCATCAGGTTTGGGTTGAGCAGCTTGAGAAGCCCGTGCATGTCTGTACATGATAATTTTGACATGCACTACACCTCTGGGGAGGAGGGAGTGCATCTGTGTGCTGCTGCTGCCTTCATGGTGACCCCATCTTAATGGATAAGAATAGTTCATTGCACAGAAATAATTTGTGCAAAGGTGTAGGTGTCTATTTCTTGTAAAATACCCCAAAAGCATTAAAATGATTTCCTTTTGTTTTATGATCAATCGTTATATATCCATGTGTATAAAGAATACCTGACTAGGAAATACTGCCATCTCTGCTGATCCAAAACGATCTGGAATTCTACTTGAATGCATAATTATGAATCTGATATAAATTTAAGTTTAGGCTGAATTCCCTACTGATATTAAAAAGAGGAACCCACAAAATATTGCAGCCAAGAAACAAAAAACCCAGACAAAACCAATACCCCAAAAACCCAAGCACACCTACAAAAACCCCCAAACCAAAAGTGCCCAACCACAATAAAAAACCAAAAAAAAAAATTCTGAATGGTTTTTACCTTTTTACCAATACTGCATGAGAGTGGAACATTTGGATTATTTCGGGGTTTTTTATTGTTTAATGCTGTATAAAACTATTTTAAATCATTTCGCTAACAGTGTTTAGAACATAAATGCAAATTACCAGCCAAATAATACATTTACACACTAAGAGGAAGATTAGAAGGTAACGAAAGTAAAACTGAGACTTCTGAGGGAGCCTATAAAAATATTCTGTAGAAATGTGGAATTCTGAACTGCAATAGAATGTGTCTTTCCAGTGTTTAGACATTCAAATCCCTAGTTAGGGTTTTTTTTTTTTTCTGTCTGATCTTCATTTTATGTACCAAAAATCTGAAAAAAAGACCTTTTTTTCTCTGTATTTCAATCTGCAGAACAGATGTCCACACACACCCCTCACCCATCCCTAACCCATCCATTCCTTGCCTGCTCCAGCTCCCAGGGTTACTCCCTTCTTGGAGCACGTCCTGAATAATTCTCCCAATGTATCTCTGTAATGGACCATTATTCTGAGACCTTCAGCACTGGGAAAGAAATGCATCTTTGTGCAGGGGGCTGCCTTGAGATTGATGTGCCTCTTAAAATCTGGAAAGAGGTCTGAAGTGTGCTACTCTGTCCAGAAGGAAATTGCAATTCCCTAAAGCACAGACTTCTCCTTTTTGACACATGGGTGTTACTGGAGAGCAGATCTCCAGCCTAGGGTGGCTCTCCTGTTGAATTTACCCCTCTATGGGATACAGCAGCTTATACAAGCCTCTAATTAATGTGCCAGCTTGGATGTGGTCTGACATCCAAGTGATCCTGTGATCACATGCCTGAAGGTTCCATAGGTGTCAGGGTGGAAATGGATCACAGAGCCACAAAGTACCTCCTGAAACAGTTTGTGTAGGATGATTTGGGATTTCCTGTTGACTAGGATAAATCCTTGGGAAATCATCTGAGGCAAATGAAAGAGAAAAAAGGAAGAAGGGGAAAAAAAACCCCCTACAAAATTCCAAAAAAACCAAAAAGACTCCAAACAAGCAAAAAAAAAAAAAAAAAAAACAAAAAAAACCCAGGAAAAACCCAGATCTCAAAAATCTCAGAAATCTGTCATGGCATTCTCTGGTACTGTCTCAAGGGAGAGCCTGTCATCTGCATTCCAATTTCTTTATGAACAGAATGCTGTAGGTTGTTCCAGACTGGAGCACAGCTCATGTTTACGTGCAAGCTGGACAGCTGGGGGACCTGAGTGCTGCAGAGCAGGGGAGAGAGAGCAGCTGGGTGGGTGTGCTGAGAGGTTCCTACAGCTGGGACTGGATTAAATATTAAGTTCAGTTTATGGCTAACAACTGCAGCACTTTAGAACCAGCCACACTTCTATGCATGCAGAGCTGTTTTTACTGCAGTCCAAGTCCAGGAGTCAAGAAAATCAGCAGAAAATCCAATCAGATTATATCATGTTCATTAATGTTGGCAAACCAACCACATTAGGCCAGATTAAGATTTGGTGTCACTGGGCTTGTCTGCCTCTCCCTACACCCTGCTATGGTTAAAAACCTGTGCAAAACAGTTTGGGGCTGTTTGGTTCATATAAACATAGAAATCCATCCTTGGAAAGCATTACTTTTCAAATTACCCTGTAACTCTCTCCTGCTGAGGTAATAACATATTTGGGCATCACAATATTGAATTGTAGCATAACATTTCTTAAATATTGCAAGAGGAATATTAGCATGGGCTGAGGCAACCAATTTCTCTCACGGTTGTGCAGCCTGAGAAGTTGCTGCTGAATCAGGATTCCCAGGAGGTGTGAGGGCTGGATTTGCTGCACAGTCTCTTAAAGTCTGCAATTAATTTCCACTGGTGCCTTATTGCAGCAAGTATCTTCTGCACTAAAATATTTGCACCAAATTCTATTGTCTTCAGAAGTTGTTCTGCCTTTTGCATTTGTCAGGTTTTGTTGGACATTTCTCTGTGTGTTTAAAAAAATAATTTCAAAGCAGAATTCATCCTGAAGCAGTACAAACATAATATTTACAAAGCAATCCTTCTGAATGTAAATTGACAATTCCTATTTCCTACCATCTCCTGAATCCTCACCTTTTTCTGGCACAGGAGGATTATTTTTGCACATTGGAGCTGACATAATGGATGCAGCTTCCCAGGATGTCTCCCATCCCTCCACCCCTTTCCCTTTCAAGTCAAAAGAGCTAAATCAAATTATTGAATTAAACTGGGAGGACTGGTGCTGGTTTATGTTGTTGTTGTGTTCTGACAGCAGCAGTTTCTTTTTACTTTCCCACCTCTAGAGAGGTAAAACCTCACTATTGAGCTGGAAGGCTTTTCCTGGTCCAACTGTTCTGTCTGAGAGCTTTTTATTTTTGCAGGTCTCATGCCAGAGGACTCCTCAGACATTCTGTGTCCATGGCACAGCCCAGCAGCACTGTCCCTGCTTTAAGCAGTGCCCCAGTGGCACAGACCATTTCTGGGTGGCTCCTTGGCCAATGAACAGCCCATTCTGCTCAGCTCTCCCTGGCTGTCCCCAGCTGGGGTTGGCAGTGGCCGTGGGAGCCGTGGTAGCTGCTGCAAGGACAGACTGCAATCATCCCAGCCAGGCCTGCTGACAAGCCCCAGCATTCTGTCTCCTGCCTCTGCAGCCCTCTGGGCTCTGTGAGAGCCAATATTCCTCTGTGTTTCAGCCCCGTGCCATGTTCTGGGACTGGGCTGTGTGACACAGTTCGGATCAAAGTGTCTAAAAAGAAGGGAGTCAGAGGAATTGGAGCTTCTCAGAGTTTAAAGCTCAGCAAATAGAGACTGAGGCTTTTTAGTGATTTGGTGATTAGGCTGCTCTCTCCTTAATTTGTTTCAATTGATATGGTATTTGTGTTTTAAAAAGTTGTTTAGTCTGTACTCTGCTATTCAAAGTTTTAAACTCAAGCTGTGTGGCTCTGATTCACCAATATAATTCTCTTCCTGTCTGAAGAAGCATGACCCCTGTAACTCATTTACAGGAGGAGAAGCTAATGGAAAATTTATTTTAAAATATACTTTTAGAAGAGTGTAGAATGTCTAAAATTTATGCATTTTTGGAATTCAGTCAATGGGGAGAAAAAAAAAAAAGCAAATCATCCCACAGCATGATGGAAAAATTGAAGACAAACAATCATGAGCAGCAGAAATTTGTTTAAAGACTGGAATGATTTGTAATGAAAAGTCCTCTGTGGTAATTTGGCTTTACCAAGTGTAGGGGCGGGAGCCTTGTTTTGCTGTTCTGGAAAAAATGCAATAGAGGATTTGGATTATTTTTGCATTGACTACAGAATAACTGTAATAAAACTCTAGCGGGCATTTTGCAAATACCAAATTAGAAATGATCAAAACACTCCAGTCAGGAAGGAAAGTAGTAGCGACTGAAGAAATTTCCAGGTTAAATAACTTGTTGAAAGCAAATGAAAAAAAAACAAGAGTCAGACCAGATTTATTACAGCAAAATGAGAAAGCAAATAACATTTGGAGCTGCAGTGCAGCTCCTGACACTGAACTACTGTGCTGTCTGGAAAGTTTTGGGCTGGATGGTAACTTTGTCCCCAGGACACATTTTCAGGAGAGGGCACAGAGACCATGTCAGCTCAGCTGACAGGGGAATGGAGCTGTTGGTGCACAGCAAAATTTGCTCGTGTTTTTTAGGGCAAAACAACAGAACAACAAAAAATCCTCACAGAGACACAGCATGGACTTCACCAGGCCAAGGCATCATGGGCTGGGCCCCATTTCTGCAATCCCACATCAGGGTGCAGTGGCAGACCTGCTTCTCTGTTAGGACTTACCCTGTGAGATCTGGTGATATTTACTTACAGGGTTTTGGAATTTTTTTTTGCAGCAAAGAGGTGGGGAGGCTTTCCTGCCTCTTGGGGATGCTCATTGGCAGCAGAGGGTGTCAATGAACAGGTTACCAGAGTCTCTTGCAAAATTATCCAGTGTTAATCACGTTGGATGTATCTGTATTTAGAATTAATTGTTTCTGCTGATACTGGCTCACATAGGAGCTGTATTTGTGTACCTACTCATTTGCATGTTAATGGGGTTCTCCAGGGTTTTTCCTTGATCTTTAACAATAGGAAAGCCTGGCTAATTGAAATTTATTTGAAAAGGGTTTATTTGCCTCTTGGACTGGGAACAATGGTCTACAACAGCTGAAGAAGGCTGCAGTGCTCATTTTAGTATTAGGAGTTGGATTTTAATACCTGAGGATTCCTACAGTGTTGGGATAAACTGAGAGAGGCAGTGAAGGGTGCACACTGATCCTTTTCCTGCAAACCACCCTCAGCTGGTTTGAGTCCAGCTTGTTGTTGTAGTGGCTGCTTCCCAGCTGCTGAGGTGGGAGCTCTTGTTCAGAGGAACAAAGGACCTCCTTGTGAGGCTCACCATGTCCTGTTGTGCACATCCAACAGTTGAATCTGGCTCCAGAATGTAGCAGTGATAGCCCACAAAGACCTGTCCCACTCACCACCACTAACCCCTGACATCATCTGGACTATCCTTAAATGCCACACCACATCACACCAGAGCTTTGTTCATTCCAGCAGCTTTGCTCTCCCAAACACCTTATTCCACGGTCAGTGGAGCGAGACTCAGTTGTGTCTCAGGTCTCAGGGGGTCTTGCAAGCAGCCCCTTGCTTTGTGTGTTCCCCTGGTCCAGTGGAGATCCTGAGGTGTGACACAGATCATGGCACTCTGGGAACGACTTCCAGGCTGGGAACATTGTGATGCTCAATTCATCAGCCAGCACCTTGGCCAGCACCTTGGCCAGCACCTTGGCCAGAACCTTGGACAGCACCTTGGCCAGCAGCATCAGTCACACTGGAGCTGGAGGTCAGGATTTCAGTGCAGAAATAAAGTTTTGGGTGAAGGATGATTATTTGCTAGAGGGGGATGGGGTGTGTGTTTTTACTGCTCATCCTCTGTGCCCTGTGTTTCCAGCTGACTGCATGAGAGCTATCCTGGTGTGCATCTTCTGGAGTGCTTTGGTTTTAACCCAAATACTGGAGCTTCTTTCTATCTAGTTAGTCACCACAAAACACTGCAGGGGATGATTAACACTTCTCTAATCTCTGTGTTTTAGAACATGTCTATGATTTGGTAGTCTCAGTCCATTTCTTTCCAAATATTTAATTTCTGGGTCTTCTGTTGAAGTTTTTGATTATGAAGAGTTCATTAGAAGGCAGGCAGCACATTTCCTTGTACAGAACAGAGTATAATCACAGCTGAAGCACAGCTGTCAAAATAAAATCAACACCAAGTGCAGCTATTGCTTTAGTTGTGCTCATAGACTCATTAACTCTGAAAACTTCACACACCAGAGTAGTTCTTCCTGCTCATGGTGCAGTGAGAATGGGCTACCATGCTGCTGTGACCAGAGTCCAACTGGTTTTTGTCTTGCTATGCTGAGGCAGAGGTGCTGGATGTTCTGAAAAAAGCAGAGTTACCTGTGATCTTCCAAGGCAGGGTAATACAAATGCAACAAAGAGAGCAGGACAAGACTACCAGTGGAGACCAGAGTTTGGAGGGATGACTAGATGCCAGCTGGCCTAGGGGTGTAGAGGTGTCCTGGTGACATTTTTCTGTGGGAGACAGGAGGAATTGGGGATGGGGGTCTGATTTCAAGGCAGTCTTTGTGTTCAGACCTGACAATCCATTTAGCAGGAAGGTGCAAGCACATTGTGAAACCAGAGCTGTTTGTACCATCCAAGCACTTTTCCTGAAGAATAATTCAGCACCTCATTGTTTTTGAAGACTGAGAGTTCAGGGTAGGATTGGACCATGCCAGCCTTCCATCCTTTGGTGTTTCTCCTTCTCCCTGAGAGTGTGAGTCACCGATTTTATTTTGCAGGAGAGATAAAGGTGTGAAGGCTCTACCAGTGTGCACAGGTGAGGAATTTTCTGGAGCTTTTTGTAAAAGCAATGGAAAGTTTTAAGGGACTGGGAGACACTTGTTTGGCCACATATCTCTGGAAAGGGAAAAGGAGACCCACAATATGAGGGATTTGTGCTTTACATGGATGTAATTCAGCAAATTGCTCTGTCATTTGTTTGTGGTTTTGTGTCTATTTATAATCTTCCCTTTTCATTGTCCTTGAACTTTTATGTCTGATTTATTAATCTTTAACATGCTTAGAGCAAATGATGAAACAGTTCACCTTTCTGCTGTTGTTTATGAATTCTTCCTATCTACAAACAAGAAATTATTTAACTGCATGCATACTACTGTGTGTGTAAAGAGGTTTCTCATTGTTCCTTTCTTATTTTTGCCTTGGATTTCATAAATTTTCTTCTGTGCAAAGTTCCTTATAGGTAACTATATATGTTTCTAGCACTGAATGCCACAAGTACTGCATAAGGAAAACTGGAAATTCCTTAATAAATGTTTCCATTTGTAATCTGGGTTTGGGCATTTTTGAGGCACACCTCCTCCTGTGTCTGTTCAAGGACTATTTTTTGTTATGAGTGGAGACAGGAGAGCTTAGACAAGTCCTGCCTTTATCTCAGATTTATGGCAGTAGCTCTGCTTAGGGCAGCCTGCCCCCCAGACTGCTCTCACTCACAAGTTCTTAATAATCAGGCCTATTAGAACACAAATTATTTATTGGGTAGGCCAAGGGACCAGGCATAAGACTAGAAACAGATTACACAGGATAAACAAAAGAAACACTGGTGGTAGACAACATGCAGTGTACAACAAAGGCAGCTACATTACAGCTAGAGAAGAAAGTACAGCTCACCATTCAGTGTAATTTACCACTGAATTAATGATGGGGCACACAACCAATTCTTCCTTTCATTTCCCTGGGAAAGTGTCCTCAGAATTTGTGTCCAAACTTGTGGGAGAAGTCCCTGCACATTCCCAGGGTATGTGCAGGGGGCTTCTACCTCTGTAGGATTTTGTGTAGCTTTTACAGTTATAAAAGTAGTGTCTGTTCCGTCAGAAATCACTGGGTTATCTCCCCACATCTGTCCTCGTGCCCAGTTGTTTACTGGGATTTCTACTCCTGGTGCCAGAGAAGGAAAAAGCTCTCTGGCTCCTGACAACTGCCCTGGGTTATCCCATCACTTCACAAGGCAGGGGAGAATGTCTGGAGCTGCTGCACCAGCTGCAGATAAACTCTGCTGTGGTAGGGGGGAGGTTCTGCTGTGTTATTTCACAGGCAATGTTATATATGAGAAGAAAGATTTAAATTTTAAAAAAGAGAGAAATGTCAGAGATGGTGGTAAAAAATTCAAAAGCAAAGAATTAAATTCTATCTAGATTTCTTGGTTTGACCTTGTAAATACAGAATTACTGCTCACAAATTATGATAAATCAGGGTCATCAGTCTGAGGGAATCTGAACAGTTACTTGAGAAAATATTAGATGCAACTTTGTTTAGAATTTTTTCCCAAACATTCGTGGTATAAAGAGCAAAAAGGGAATTTTCATCTGGAATGGCACCATCTGTGTCTCATACTGTGCTAATTAGGGAGTAACTTGATTGCTGTCTCTAAAAGGTGAGCCCAGGTTTCTAAAACATCCTGCATGAAGAGGTAGGAGAATTACATGGCTGACAAGAACTCACAGCTTTGGTCAAAATTAATATGAATTACCAGATACCAAGAATTTCCAAAATGTGTAGGTCCTTGGGTAGGAAGCACCTGACCTGATTGTCAGCTGCTGTAGCTCCTTGATAAGGACATGCTGAATTGACACTAACGAGCAAATTCCAAACTGATCCCCAGGCTCTTGTGCATCCCAGGAGAAACCATCCAGTGCACAGAGCATGGCCAAGGGTTTTCCTGGAGGCAGAATGGGCTGCAGTCACCAAAAAAATGATGCTCTGCTTTCCTGTTCCTTCCCCACATGTGATGTGTGCAACAGTATGAGAAGTGAGCAACTGAGAAAGGGAATTGCTGCTGGTGAGGAACAGTGCCCAGATGTATTTGACTTTGATGAGTTTATTGGCCTCTGAGGACAGATCTCTGTAGCCAAACACAGCATGGTCTGCAAAGAAGAGGTGGGGAAAAAGGGTCATTTTCTGAGATTGTCCAGATCACTGCACCCTTCAGCCTCAGGCTGGCTCCAGGCTTCATCCCCAGCAGCCACTCCTTTCATTTCTGCACTGCATCACTGCTGATGTCCCATCAATCTTTGCCAAAATATTCAACAGAGGAAGCTCAGCCTTGCAGCATCTGAGAGCAGCAGCAGCAAAGGAAGAGAGTCTTAAATGCTCTCCAGGTGTAAATGCACTGGGCTTGTGAGGGAGGCTGAGTCTCCGGTAAGGAAACACCAGAAATGTTCTGAGATGGACTTTTTTTTTTCTTTTTCTTGTCTCCACATCTGTTTGATGGGTGTTTTTTTCTGTTGACTGGAAACAATGTTAAAGTAAGCAGCAGAAGCACCTCCTGAGATATGCTGAGATGCTCTGAAATCAATCTTTGTTCAGAAAGTCTTTTGGAAAGCTTCGAAAAGCTGAGACAGAAAAATAGAATATTAATAGCTGACTGAGTTGGTAAACTCTGCAAGCATTTCAGAAACACCCTTCAAAGAAAGGATGTGGTAAATTTTAAACTGGTCCTGAGGGAGCTACATAGGACCATCATCAAATAGAATACTTAAATTAAAGTATGTCAGGAATATATATGTTTGTCCCACCAGCTGGAAAACTTCTTCAGCATTTAGTTAATCATAGCATTTATGATGTTTATTCCTATTCAAATGAAAGAATAAACCAAGATTAATAATACAGAGAAAATAGTTCCCTTTACAACAGAATTTTAATTAATTATTGTGAAAAAACCACAGGCTAAACTAATTCTGCTTGCTTGGAATAATCTGGAAGCTGAAATAAATTAATTATTTCTTGTCTCAGTATATTAGGAATAAATGAAAAACGGAAAGAAACAGGAATCCTTCATACAAGCATTTCAAAAGCCTCAAAAGGGAGTTTTGGAGGCAAATCCTGCTGCAAATTTTGCCCTAAGCGTGTTTGCATCTATTCCAACTGTTGAGTTTTAATGTATGTTAGAGTTCATTTATTATAATGGTTATGAATATTTGTACATGGCAGACAGTGAAACAGGAACTTTGACAGGTTTGCTGTGACTGATTAAATTCTTTCCCCACTTCCATTATTAGGGTTTTAAATCTCACCTTGAAAATCTCATCCACACCCTTGATGCGATTTTTAAATGACATTTATGGTGTATGTATGAAACACAATGACTTCTGCAAGCTCTGTATTTAACAATGAGCCTGAGACAGTGCTTGCAGGTAGTCCCTGGGTAAAGAGAATGAATTTTTCAGCAGAATCCTCTAATGCTGTCAGGCACTGGTGATGGGTCTACTCACTTTTCTGTATTCCTGTAAGAAGCAACCCCTTTTTCATCAGGACTGTCAAATGGAAAAGGTGCCTATTCTCAAAGCCATTTCCTGGTCACACATTCCTGGGCCAAGCTCCTAGAGGATGCATAAATAACCAAACAAAGAGGTATCTGTGTTTACCTGCAAATCCCCTCAAAATCAAAGTGAAATCAAAGTCTCAGACAAGGGACAGGAATACAGCACAACCAGAAAGCAGAGAATCTCTGGGGAAACACTGGGGAGAAGTTGCCAGGGTTTTTGCACAGACAGTGGTGACAAAGCCTCATCCTCTGTCAGCTGGTGAAGCTCTGCTGGTTTCTGCACAGAATTTGGCCAGATATTTGTGTGTGGAAGGGACACTGTCTCTGAGTGGCTCTGGCAGGAGCTCTGCACGTCCAAAGTCAGTGTCCTCATCCTCCCAGAGTACGTCTCCCTAAAGGCAGCCTCTCAAATTTCTGTTTTAATTAGAACATTATTCCAGTAGCATGAGAGCCACTGTATTTTCAGCTGCTGGATGCTCCTGGATGTAGGAGAGCAGGGCTTGTTCTTTCTCTCAGTGAGGGCTGGGTGTGCTGGGTCAAAGGCAGTGGTTAATACAGAAATTTCTTTCTAATAAGAAGTAATTGCAGCGTGCTTATCATCACAGGATCTTGGTGGTGGGTGATGTTGGTTGGTACCAGAAAAGAAACTGTAGAACCCAGAGACAAGAACTGGAAATAGAATATCTTTTCATCTCTCTATCCTTTACCTTGGCCACCCTCTTCTTTTCAGAGATTTTCTAACCAAAGCATTGAATTTGATGGGTTCAGGCTTAACTTTTGTATACTTTTGAATAAACTTTTTTTTAACTGACTCACAGGTCATTTGTTCCTCCCCTGTCCCCTGACAACACATTTGAATAAAAGGTAAACCTCGGCTGGCTGTAAAATCTGAAGTGGGAGAAAATGCTGATGTTGTGTTTATTTCCAGTACTTTTTAACTCCTGTTCAGGGAGACAGGCTGAACAGCACTGTTCTAAATGTGCCTAAAGCTACAGTTCTTTCATTTCCCTGCACGGTGCCCATAAGAAGAATTATTAAACATGGTTTTCACAAGGCAGGCATTTGTTTTTTAAATCAGGATTGGAAGATACGCTGGGGCTTAAGAGATTTATATGCTATTGCTTCTTATAATTGTTTCTGTAAATGGATGTGAGAATTGAATCACTTAGCATCATTTGCCTGGCTGGATAAAAGCAAGGCATTTAAATTGAGCTTATTTTCATAGACAGGCAGATGATCTGTTATTCCTGAGAACACCTTGGTGTTAGGGTTTATTACTGAATGTTTATTGCTGCCTTTGCCACGGGAAAGAGGAAGAAAATGTACAAAGAGCAGCTATTGCTGTCAAAACTCTGGGATATCTTTGAAAATGTGTATTCTCCATATGTGAGCAAAATTTATTTTCACAGAGGCTGTTCATATCCTCAGATTTTACTAATTTTGCCAGCTCAGTTGATTTCACTGGTTCCAATTTACCTGGCACCAGCTGTGAAAATCAGGATCCTGGATGTTTGTACTTCAAAGACAAGGAATTCTTGTTGAATATTCTGTAATCAAAACTCTGTGTGTGTGTTCATACTCACTGTGAAAGTTTGCAATTCCTGGTTTAGCCATTCTACTGTCTTGCAACCATTTTTCCAAATACATGGTATACTATTATAATTTAAAGATGCAATTTTACTTCCAACACAGACTTAAATCTTATTTTAAAGACACTCAATGCAGTCAGTGTCAGGTTTTTGTGATTAAAGATAAATAGAAATTTTAAATAACTAAGATTTGGATTTATTCACATTTCTCCCTGTAAAAGGGAATTAGTTTGAGATACTGTGAAAAATATATTTTTCATAATTTTGTGTTAGAAATAAGAAAATTGATATGAAGACACATGGCATGGACCATAAAATCTCATTTAGCAGCAGTGTTCTGAAACAACCTAAGAGGAGAAATGTATTTAGTCAGACCAGATTATGACATCACAGTGCTACACAGTAACCTATGTCCTCCTGATTATTTAGTTGGAGTTGAGGATATTAGTTTATTTTACTCATTTGTTTTCCCTCTTGAAATTAATATTTAGTAAGGAAAGTTCCAGAATAAATCCCCCTGTCAAGAGTGGTTTGTAAATTGAAGCTATTGAGTAAGCAGGAGTTTTCCTGTGTTAGTTTTTGCTCTGCTGTTGTCCTGGACTGAAGGAGAAAACTCTGTCCTAGTGCAGCTGTGAGTCTTGACAGGTTTCCCCTCAATAAAGTTCTTGAAGAAACTTTCCATCCTCGTTCCCAGAGAAAAGAGCTTTTATTGTAAGCAGCTCTGCAATGTTTGAAATGTTCCAGTTGCTCTCCTCGGGGCCTGCAGGTTCCTCTCTGGCAGGGAGATAATAAAGACATTAAGATGCAGCATTTCTATACTCCTGTAATCTCACAGTAAAATAATTAACTCTGGTAGCTGGATACAGGGCAAAAGGTCTGTTTGAAGACTAAGGTGTCACTAATTACTTTTTGTGATTGAATACATGGATAGGCCAATGCAGAGTCACAAGGCAGCAGTCTGCAGAGAACTGTGCTCCCAGCAACAAAACTCCATTTCCATGAGCCCAGAATCAACACACTTGGGCAAATACACACTCTCCTTTGGCAGGAATCTGTTGCTCTAGAGTTGATTACTGGGTAGACCCACAAGACTCTAAACTAATAAAAAGCACTGGTAATCCTAGGTGAAAACTAGGAAAGGAAAAGTTGATATTAAAGTGTGATTTCAGTGAAAAACACTGCATATTCTCAGCTGAGCTGATCATAACCTTTTCCCAGCAATGTAAACCAGTACCTTTTCAATGCTCTCAGTATTAGTTCAACATCGGTGTTTTCACTGATGTTCATGCTCCCTAAATTCCCCTGCAAACTCTGCAGTGATGGTGTCATCCAGGACACCATATTTCAGCAGGAATTGCTCCATTGTGGTCTGAACTTGGTTTGACTTCTAAAAGTGCAGAATTGAAAAAGACAGACAATTTCAACTGCATAGTAAAGTATTTTTAAAAATATATATTTTTAGCTGCATCTTGCTCCAGAGGCTTGTTTTCCAAAGCCAAGCAGCCTCTTGGTTTTGCAAAACACTAAGAGGATGGCCATGAGTTCAACCACTCCCAAGAAAAGCATTTAAAAGGCTTCATTTACACAGAAATACTTCACAAGTTGCTTATGTCTTAATACTTATTTAAAATATTAATATTAGATTACATCAGATAATTTCCATTTCTTTTTTTTTGCAATAGACTGTTTACTCTGCAGTAAATCCTATAGCATGGGGTTCAGGGCAGCAGGGGTGTTTCTGTTAAACTCTTGGAGATTCTGTTCTAAAATAAATCCAACAGCCACCAAAGTCTAATGTTTGAACACTACTTTTGCCTCGTGTTACAATTTTGACCTTTTTCCCTGCTATTTTGGGTTTTCTTTTCTTCTTTATTTTCTGTATCGTGTAGCTTCTCATAAAAGGTTTCATATAAAGGCCATTAAGATCAGCAAGAGGCACTGCAGGTAAACATGATAATGCTAATTAATTCTTAAAAATCCAGGTGATTTATAAAAGGAAAAATCCACCAACCTCATTGGGCTAAAGACTGGCACATTTCACCTGGGGAGATGTGGTTTCACTCCAGTGATGTATGAGACTAATTAAATGTGTTGTCTATAGCACAACAGGCAAATTATCTATTTTATTATAGTTGTAATATCCAGCTTAAATATTCTGGAGAACCAATTTGAAGACCCAGAAGTGCCTAAGTGGAATTGTTTCAAATGACAGGAGGAGGTACCTCAGAGATGCTGTTCAGGTTCAATGTGCTCTTGTTAAGCTCTTCTCTAGGGCTGCAAAAATAGGTTTAACTCAAATGTTCTGTGCAGGTCAGGATGTGCAGGAGCTGTAAATGAGAGATGAAGGATTTTCAGGTAGGTAAAAGGATTTTATTAAACTGTAGTTGTCTAAAGACCAACAGCAGCATCACAGAGGGGGAAAAACTGAAGCTCTCCAGGAAAGGTCCAAAGAAAGCATCAGGTGATGTTTGTGCCCTGGAAGTGTCAACAAAGAGGAGAATTACAATTTGAGGAAAAGAGGCCACTGCATTTGTTCATCAACACAGGTGCATGAAGAACATCTGATTTCTTAACATTTTATCCCAGCAACCTTGGTAAAAAAAAAAAAAAAAAAGAGAGAGATAATAAATATATATCTAGACACAGACATATAGATCCAGCTGGAAAATCAGCTGAAATTTACACATTTTATTCAGAGAAAAGCACATACTGTCTCTCTTGCAGGACACTCTGGATGATGTGAATTATTTTGTACTTATAAATTTTGACAAGTTCCCTTTCTCTCTGAGAAAAACAGAAATGCCAGAAAGAAGAACACTATGTGCACTAAAAAAGAAGATGGAAAAAAGAAAATAAAAAGGTTGGGAGGGTCAAAACAATTTTCTCAATCTGGAGAAATGGGTAACTCAGGGGGAATCCACAGGTAGCTGGTTAAGGCTGCAGGCATCAGTCTCATTATTCAATCATTCTTATTTTTAAACAGAAGAAACTATTTCATGTCTTGGTGGTTTGTTGGGGTTTTTTTTCCCCTTCCTTTGCTGATCTGGTGTTTGTAGCCTGTTAAAATTTGGTAAATTTGTAAAATTTAATTGGCAGTGAAATGCAAGGCTGTCTAAACCAAAATAATCATTTAGATTAGCTGTGTCATCAAAGCCCTTTTTTCCTTCTACTAAGAAAGCAATTATTCAAATAGTGCTGTGTCCCTGCCTGCCCCATCCCTTTCAGCACCTTGTTCAGAGGCACTGCAGGTACAGCACAGTAAAAGCAGAACAGCTTTTTGCCATTTCTCATCCCTGACAGTGCAGCTAAACCTCCAGGAAAGCTCTGTCTCCAGAAGAGCAGGTGCCTGACACAGGGGCTTCTCCCAGCTGCAAGGAGCAGAACTGCTTTCTCAGAGCTGGGGACTTCTGTCAGGTTGAAAATTTAATTTCCAGATGTTTGCTGTGGGATCCTTTGTAGCCCTTCCACTTCTCAGTGGCCATGAAGAAGCCTGTGGTGAAAAGGCAAAGGCACTGCCTGTGACTGACAATCACCACCACCCTTCCTTTTAATTTAGGATGCTGGAATAGGATTCCTGTATGTGCTGCTGCATAAGAGCTGTTCTTTCACAATAAAGGCCTTGTGTGACCATAAAGTGGAAGAATTTCTTTTGTGCCAGTATCATCCCATGTGCAAATTACAGGCCAAGGGAGTTAAAAAGCAGAAAAGAACTTAAGAAATATTCTACTCTTTGAATGGAGAAAAGATTTCCCAGCCTTTCAGGAGCACAGGTGTTGGGTCTGGAAGTGGAGTCAGGCAGGAAAGGGAAGCTGTCACAGACAGATGCAGTGTGGACCTGGGGCACATCAGCTACCAGTGCTCACAGAAGTTTTGACACACCCTTGAGGACCATAAATCTGTTTCATCCCAAAATGCAAGGTCCCAAACTCTTGTTTAATTCTGCAGGGTCACTTTGAAAGAAGTCACTTTGCTGGTACATTTGTCAGGTGCTTGGTCTTGTAATCTTAATCTATGAGCTGTGACAGAGGAAGGGACAAGGCTGGAGCAGCACAAAATTGGTGGCAGAAGTACCAACACTGCTGCCTGTGAATGTGAGGCCAGTGTCTCCTCAGCAGTAAACACACTCAGCACCTCTCAAGAGCAGACCCTTTTAGTGTCACTGGAATTTATAGGATTTGCCCCATTGAATTATATAAATAGCTACAAGTTACACCCCTGTAAAATGCTAAATGTCCTTCTGAGGTTGCTGAAGGCACTCAGTTCCCACTAACCTCCAGATGAACTAAATAAAAGCTGAGGTAAAAGGGAGTTAAACACACTCAAAATATTTCCTTCTCCTTGGGAAAGTGGTGAGCATTAGGAAAAGCTATTATATCAGCTATCTAGTCTGGATTTTCTTCTTGTGCTTGTTTCTGTTTGTATGTGAATATGTGTGAACATGGATCCTACAGGTATGGGTAAAATACAGGAGAAATAATGCTCACCATAAAAAGGAATAAATATGGAAAAATTATAGTTGATGTAAAGTGTCTGTTTTTGTAGGGGAATTGCTCCTTATAAATTGCATATTTCACCCTGAAAAGACTTAAATTAAGTTATGTGTAGGTATTGATTTTTCTCACGAGTCTCAGATCTATAACTTAGAAATCGTTTTGTGTTCAGCAGCATTTTTGGGTTAGGAGTTTTCTCGTGTAACTGTGAACTTACAGACTTCCATAAAAACAGCCTGATGCTGCAGACAGGGACTGCTCTGACTCCTGGGGGTGACTGATGTCCAGCCTGAATGCAGATGGTGTCCTTGAGTTTGTGTGTGCACCAATGAGGATGTTCTGGTGTGCTGTGCCGGGGAATGATTGTGCTGGATAACAGCTGTAATGGATAACGTGCCCAAATCTGCAGAGATTAGCCCTGACAAGATATCTGCTTGTCAGGGTTTATAAGATTAAGCTCTCCAGAGGTGACCTCGAGCTGTGGTTACCACCCAAAAGTGAAAAGCAAAGCAGACTTCGATTAATGAACCTCGCTGGCCACTTGTTTCTCTATCACTTGAGTTCTATCCCCCAGACAGGCTTGTTTTCTGAGCCCAGGAATCCTGAGACACAGTGATACAGGTGCTCAGAAACGTGCTCTGTATGGCCTCATGTCAAACACTGTCATGGGAGTCCCTTGGGAACAGTTTGTCTCATGGAATTTTCACTTTATTGCCTCCCACTGCTCAGTTTGATGGGACTGGCTCTCTGCTCAAAGTCCTCCCTTCCCAAGGTGGGTTTTAGGGCTTTTGGTTGACTGATAAGGGTCTTGAATCATGTATGAAATGCCCCCCTCTGCTGATGGTGTCTGGGCACCAGTGCCAGTGCTGGGCCAGGAGTCATTGCACAGCAGGCACCCCAGGAAACAGAGCAGCATCAATTCTTGTCCCCAGACTGCTCCACTCATTTCACACAGCCCAGGTTCTCCTTTCATGCTTAACACCAAATTCTCTCCATTTCTTTGAATGTTATGGTTTCCCTACATATTTCTCCTTCTGTATCAAAGTAATAGTTTTTTTACTTTGCTTGTTTACACCATCTCAAAGGCCACTGATCATAGTAATGCTCATTTCCTAAATTCCCTCAGCATTTCCAGTTGCTGGTCCTTAAGCCCTGGTTGTTTAAATTGCCCACTGATTTACTATTTTTTTTCTTACAGCACGTGACATTATTTTTTTAAACTTTTTGTCTCAATGCCAAGTAATTATCATCCCCCCAAACACATTACAAAGGGTTTATTTTGGAGTTCATTTTTACAGAATATGTTGCCACCCCCGAAATCTGTCAAAACACCGAGAGGAAGATTGAAGGGTGGATTTGATTTGGAAAATTTTTATTTGGAAAAAAACCACTCTGCCTCCTACTTCACAGACCACAACACAGTTAGAGCTGGGACAGTGCTGATGTAGGGTGATGCTCCCAGGAGTTTCTTCAGGGTCTGGCACTACAACTGCAAAACAAAAGGCACAAAATAACCAAACTCCATGGAGTAGCACAGAACTCAGTTTGTGTTAAATGTCCTAAATGGTTTCTTAGCTGGAAGTACATTCCTGAAGTCAAGGAAGCCTTAGGGGGAGGAAAAAAAAGAAACCACACCAGGGGAAAAAGTTGTGAACATATTCCAATTAGTGTGTTAGAGGAACTTTATTTTTTTTAATTGTTCTACACAGTGTCTTTTACTGATAATCCAATTCACCCTCTGAAAATACATGGGTTTTAGATGTTTTGCAAGAGTTGTTTCAGATAATTCTTTATCAGCAGAAACTGCTCGAGGAAATACATTGTAAAGTCTTCCTTCATTCACTGATAGCTTCAGACGTTTAGGAAAGTGAGAAATTAGGGTTTTTTCCATAAAATCATTACTTTTTTGCACTTCAAGATTTTAAAGGAATTGATTAATTTTAAAAGAAAAAACCTTCAAGATGTCATTTTTCCAGAATAACCCACAATTATGACTGAAACGATTTGCCTTGGGATCTGAGGAAACTGTCACTTTTTTAGCATGTTTTTAGTTACGAAGAGCAGTTCATGGACACACACTTTTCATCCTTGAGGGATGTTGAAAACAATAATTTTTCATGATGAGATAAAGTGAATATACAGTACTTGCATGTGTAGTAAAATGAATTTTTATATGCCATTAATTATCAGTTTCTGAAAGTAGATGAGGAATGGTTCAGATGCTCAGATGAGCTATCTGGGATGCTTTGGTCTGTAGTGCTGGGTATGATTTATCTCCTATCAGCCAGAAAACAAATCTCTCTTAAAGATGAAAAGTTAAATTTTCCTGTGAGCTCTGTGACAAGAAACTTGCTACATTCCTCTTGCATCCCTTTGCATTTTACAGTGCCCTCTTAAGGTGTGACAGAAATATGGCTCAGGATGGCTCTTTGCAGCCATAAACCATTTAAAATATTTCACTTTGAGCACACAAAACCCCCAATCAAACATCAAAGGACAGCAATGTTTCAAAGGTGATTAAAAATTAAGAAAGGTGTATTTTACATAGTGAAGAAACTTTCTTCTGTCACCTCATGTATGATCTTTGGGACAGCAGTGAGTTACCACCTTTTCTTCTGTTCAAAATCCCATTTCAAACCCAGCCATGCAAAATTAATGTATTTCATTGAGTCCCATTTCAGGCTGCTCCACAGTGCATGCTCCCCCTGCAATCCATGGGGTTATTGTCTCCCAGCAGTGCCAGGGCTGAGGCTCTGAGATGAGATCAGCAATATCAGTGCAGGTCCAACAAACCAGCGCAGCCCCGGCCCCTGAGCACCAGCACAGGAAACTGCTGGCTCCCCTCTGATGTGCAGCAGTGTCAGCTCCTGCTTGGGCACAGCTCCTGCAATTTGTTTTCATTTGTGTTGAACCACGGGAGTCTTTTGTGCTGCCATTAGCACTTTGGAAGCATTAGGGAGAAAAGTGAGATGGATTCCAACCCAGAGATGTTCAAAATCAAGCTAATGTTTTGTAGCTGAATGTGAAATTCTGAGAAGCTTGGAATTCCTCAGAGTCATTTCTCCAAATTCAATGTAGGAATCATCAAAGCACTGTTTTTTCTGCCTTCTCTTAGTCTGAATAGAAGTCACTTCTCCCGACTAGATAGTGTATTTTATCTTCTGAATACAACTCAGAGCTTGCTCAAATTGAGCCTTCATTTATTCTTCAGAATACATTGTCTACAAAATGACTACAGAAAATAGTGTCTGTGGGAGAGCAGGATGTAAGCAGCAAGACTGTTGTTTGAAGTTCACCACACAAACATAATTAAATATAATTTCTTTAAAATACATAGCTTTTCTTTGAGGTTAGCAGGGAAACCCACACAATTCTCTGTCCTGTTTTTCATTCTGTGCATGCTGTTGAGCTTGGTAAATTTTTTAGCAGCTGTCAGAATAAATTTATTACCAAAGAGGTCTATGTTCTTGTGCAATCCAGAAAGGAAAAGCCCTGCTGACTTGGTTTTGCTTCAGCTTTTGTCTTCACTACACTAAAAGCCTCATATAGTTAAGATTCATGAACAGCAGTAGTTAAACAAAATTTTTCATCTGCTAGGGTGTGTTGCTGTGTAAAATATGAGTGTGTTTATAGTTAAAAAACAATTTAACAATAGCCTGGTTCTTATAAATTCTGCTTTGATCATGTAACCTGCTAAGAATTCAAGTGTTAAACTAATGGAATGGAATCTGAGAGCTGGGCTGGGCACAGAGCAATTGAAGGTCACCTGAAAACAAGGGAATTTCTGATGATGTTTGGCCAAGGGAGCCTGAACTCGGGTGAGGAAGGAAAGCTGCCAGCTCCAAGACTGAGGGGTTGGAGGATGTGTCCCCACTGCTGTGCAGTGTGATGTCACCCTCAATGCCAGCACTGCAAAGAAACCTCTTAAAGAACAATAGAGAATATGGCACAAAAGGTATAAAATAAAGGAAAAAAATATAGTCTCTTACAATGTATTCAAATTTATTAAATACTCCAAATATCCTGATTTTTCTGGGGGGTGGAAAACATGAGCTAAACTTCATTCATGGATCTGGTTGCTCAGTTGTAGTCTGGACTGTGCCTTACCTCCTGCTCTCCCTTCTGCTCCAGAAAAGCTGTACTACCTTGTTCTGACATGCAACCATCTGGTCCAAGTTTGTGAAGTGAATTCTTTACTGCTCTGCAAGTCTGGGTCACTGGCAAAGCACTTCTGTGTTGTCACTCCTGAGAAATTAAAGTTCAGAGAGTTCCCCCTCCACACTTGTGAGGAGCAGTCAGGGCTCTGAGTTATAGCAACAAACAGCAAGAGGCAGGAGGAAATGAGAAAGATTTACTTTTCAGTTCATTTCTGCAGAAACGTGCACAGCTCTGCTCCCAGCAGCCTTCACTTAGATGAGCGTGTCTGTGCCTATCAATGTTCACTCAAACAAAAAAGCTGGGAGTTCACTTAAATTAAAGTAAACATGTTTCAAAAAACAACAATAAAACAAGCAAACAACCTACTGACCCCCTAAAAAACCACCACACTTGGAAAGGGAGTAATTTGAACTCCCATGAGTGATGTTTCTTTGATATTTGGGGAATGCAGAGCGATCCCCACATGCTGATCAGCTCCTGAGCAGAAGAGATGAGCAGTCGAGAACCCCATTTTCAGCGCTGTCCTGGACCTGTGCTGACCTTGACTGAAGTTTTGTGTCATTGTGTGATTCCCCTCAAACACCTGGATCCCCTATCTTAGCATTATTTACATTTTATTGATCAGCTTTAGCCTTTCTCACATGGGAGAACCCACCCCCTGGATCAGTGTCCATCTGATGATTGTGCCACCATGACTTGAGCTTTGCCACTGTAGTTTTACAGCGAGTTTAATTTAAACTCAAAGTCAATTGGATCAATCTGCCTCAAACTGATTTTAGCCCTTCCTCAGCAGGAGGGATAAATGAATGGGGCAAGAGAAGATTAACTCAACATGAAAAGTTGTATCATTTGCTACCCAGGTCTGCTAATGAGAGTATCATTGTTACCAGTTTTATTCTGTTTACGGCATCAGCTCTTTATGAGGAATGGATTAATATGGCTTGGGGTTAGATTTTATAGTTGTTACATTTTGGGGGAAATTATTATTTGCATAATATCCATATTATCCTTTATTCTTTGCCTGTGTTTTTCAAATTTGCCTTTTCTTGCATAACTGATATCACTGATGTGAGTGATTGACCTAAATTAGCTGAAAATATCACCTTGATACACTCTTTAGTATATTTTCTATGTTTGCAAAATGTTCAATTTTGTTGGGAAATGTAAGAACAAAAAAAAAAAAACCTTTTTTTGCAGTCTCTAAAAGAATTCCAGAGTCCTTAAGTACTGTAGTACAGTTTTATAAAGGTCTCAATAGATTTACACGGAATATTTAAATTTTTTAAAATTTTTACGCAGCAAGGCTGCGATTTGTAGAGGCTTCAGCACTGACCCAACTCTGTTCCTCCTGAAGTCAGCAGAAAACAGAGATTGATTTCAGCAGGAGCAGAGGGAGCCAAAAGCAGGTAATTATGAAAGCCATACCCAAGTGGGAGTAGACCTGGGTTAAATATTGAAAAGTGCCTCTCTGACCGGGGACTGCGAGTGCTGTTGGTCTCTATTGTGGGTGAATTTCTCACCCACGTAACTCCACGTGCCTCCAGCACCAAGTGTGGAACTGCATTTTGGTGTTCTTTGGGCTCAGGTTGCCATTGGGATGAGGAGCTGTCCCCCTGCTCAGCGTGCAGAGGTCACACACTGACCCATCCATAGATCAGATCAGTTCTCCAGAGGTCCCAGTGGTTCAGGGACCCACCCTGGTTGTCACCAGCACTCAGGCAGTGGCACTTGCCATGAGTGAGGGCTGCAGGCTAAGTACTGCTGCTGCTTTTCACAGTGCACCAATCTGGAAGCAGAAGGCAAAGTAGCACACAAAAGCTCATAAAAATAAATTTCTGCATCAGCTGGAGCTACAGCCTCAAATCTTCTAATCCACCAGGCTGAAACCTGCAATTTGTCCTCATTCAGAATTCCCAGGGAAGTCATGGGCTTATTTCAACTCCTCCAACATTGTCATTATGGATGCTCATTTCCAAACAGAAGTCTGAGCTGCTGATTCTAAATTGTCATGAAGCCTTTGTACATGGTCCGAGTGCTTTAAGGGGTTAGAACCAGGATCTGTGACATTCACTTGAGTCTTTTTACACAGGAAGGAGAATGGGAGGGACAAGACATGAATAAAAATCAGCATCATTCTGATTTCAGTTTGGGGATTTTGTTCATGTAGCTCCTACTGTAAATTTTATCTTCTGTTCTGGTTTTGTGGCATCTGGCTTCATTTCTTTAGTGTTCTATGTGACCTGGTTATCTCTAGGAACTCCAAATGAAACTTGCAGAACCATTGCTAGTGAGCTTCTCTAAATGTTACTGATTTTGGCTCAGTTCTGATTTCAGCCCTTCCCTTCCCTGCCTTTGGTTGCACCATCAGCAAATTTCTTTCCTGTACTTTATATAATCTGTTTTTGAGTTATTGACATATAAACTCTGCATGTGTTGGGGACCTTGATTACCCTGCTGGTATCAAGCTGGCAGCTCTGTGAATCTCAAATTGCTTCTATGCCAGGTACCTCTTCCATGTCAAACTAAGAGAATTTGGAGTGAAAGATTTCTGATTTTTTTTCCCTTTTAAAAGGCTCAGTTCCTCCTGAAGTAAGATGTGTATTTGTGCAATACTCCTTTTGCCTTAGGCAGAGTTCTTGTGGACATTAGTTCAGTTGCATAATAGTCTTGTAAAGCAAATAAAATCTTATCTTCACCTATAAAAAAACTGAGGACAAGCAGCTAAGAGTTTCTAGGATAATGCTGGAAAGCTGTGTGCATCTAGGATTTGAACTTTTCATTCCAACCACGTTACTTCCTTCACTGTAACACCATGTGACCATAGATATCCAGTATATCAACCCAGCAGGACTCCATTAAAGAGAGAATGGTTAAATATTATAGCTTTCCATTAGGATCTACTTTTCATACACTAGACTCCTGCAAAGCTTTTGAGATTTGTTTGTTTGCTTTCACTCAGGTTGGAAAATCATAATTAGCAGCTTTTTGTTAATTAAATCATGCAAATGTACTTGATGTAGACAGCTATGGCACTTCTTCTGGAGATGCCAGGTAAAACATCCCCTAATGCTGCTTGGGGAGAGCTCACAGATGGGACAAGGTGTTGCTCAGGACTAGGTGGGTACAGCCTGTTATGGGTTGAGTTATGATTTTTCCTTTGTTAAAGCCATGTAAATTGGGATAATTGTGTGAAGTGAAATTGCAGTGGCATTAAACTGCTCTAAAAAGTCTTATTTACTTCATGTCTGAAGTTTGATGGTGAGATTTCCTGAGTGAATTCCTAGCTCCTTGAAGCCAATAGCAAAACTTCCTCTGCCTTCAAATGCAGCATCATTTTACGCCATATTTATTTGCCTGAGAATATCCAGAATGTTTTCAGACATCATCATCATCATCACTAAAACATTTTCATAGTGCCAGTGGGACCAATTTACTGACTACCTTCATGGAATAGTATTTTGTCAGTCTGTCATATTATTTAATGCCATAAAACAATCCTCATTATTGATTCTTCTTTGCTCTCTATCTTACAAAATATTACTATCTTGTTTTTCATTCACCACACTTAAACCTCTGTATCCTGTTAAGTCTTTGATCACTTCAATACCAAAATACCTTTTTGACAGAATTTTTCCTTTAAGGCCATATTTTTTCCTCTCTGTGTATGCTACCACGTATCTTTAGGAAAATTTCTGTTGCCTGTTGAGTAGAAATGAGATACTGTATTCTTTAAAACCTTAAATGTACCTTTACTAGATATTCTGCTATTCAATATCCATGATTTATTGTGCAGCTTTCTGTTTGTTTTATGTAGAATAGAGAGTAGGTGTTATCTCTGATAAACCAGGGGGTCTCAGGAGGAGAATGGATGAGGATTTTAAGGCTGAAGGATCTTCTACTTTTCCAGGTAGTTTAGCAAACTTGTTTTTAACATGACCACAAACTTAATATCAAATACTGAAAGAGAACAATTAATAGGATAGAAATTAAGTAGTAAAACCTCGAGAAATGCAGAGAGAGGCAGCAAAATGCAGCAATGGGAGATGCAGACTGGGGAGACACTCAGCCAATTCTTGTGTGCCCATGCAACCCTGAGTTGGTAGAGAAAGTTACTCTGTGGCTCTTGCTTAATTTTTCATTTAGACTTTGATTATTTTTATGCTTAAATGTTGTCAATATTCTTTTTAAATTTGTAACTTGCAAAAGTCGAAAAGCCCTCAGTAAAGTGGGGGTCAAATCCACAGCTAAAGACTTCCCAACCTGAAGAAAGTGTAGTGCCCAGTATTTGATGTGTAAAGCACCGTGACACATATGGAGAAAAAACAGCTTTGTTTTCCCTTGGTTGAATAATCACTGTAGTTTCACTTGAGTCTTGAGGTGACTTGTAACAGCCCAAGAACTGTGATGCTATGATGTTAAATGAAGAGGAAAAAAATCTGCAGTTTTAAATGAAAATGCAATTTTTTTCACTTTTCTTTTTTCTCTAGAAAGTAAATCTTTATTACCTTCAGCCACTGAAGAGGTATGTACAGAAATCATGTTCCAGCTACAGAAGTCTACAGAGCTGATATAAAGAATTTACAGAAATTATTTTAAGCTGTGGTATTTTAGGAATTTCTCCCTATTCCCACTGCAGCAGGGTTTGTTTTTTCCTATGGCTGTACCATTTGTACAAACAGTTTGTAAACAGGGAAACAGCAAAATTAATCAAATAAATTATTCACAAAGGGATTATTGGCTCAGTTCAAGTATTTCCTTGAAACAAAACCAGAAGTTGTCAACTCATACACTTTGTTACGAGGATCAAAACTGGTTTGTGTAGAAGAGCTTTTTATAACAAAAGAGACAAAAGGAAAACAATCTGAGAGAAGTGAAGACTCTGCTGGTTGGCAGCTAGTTTGGGGTATCAGCTTCTAAAAAACAGAACAATACACAAATGTAAATAGAACAATACACAAAATCCCCATCAGGGGATTCAAATTCTATTTTCTCTGTTGTACCTCTTGAGAACATACAGTCATAACATTTTCAGAAGTGGCTAAATGAGTTAAAAATGTTTGTTTCTTTGGGAGGAAAGCTTCTCAAGTATCTATGGTGCATTTAAGCATAATGATCTCACAGGGTGGCTGGTATTTCCCTATGGTGCTACATGGTGGTTTTATTTGAGATATAAGGTAAAAAGTTCTTTATTTTATAAAGAAGCTGAATGAAAATTTGAAAAGCAAGCCTCTAGAAAATGTAAGCAGTGAGACGTTTTAATAAAAATTCCATAATAAGAGGTAAATAGACCTTTCATTTTAATTTTAATGGCTTCTAAGATTGAAAGATTAAAAAGTGAGAGTATTTTTACGATAATTTTGTTCTTCGAAAGTGTAGCACATCTGATTATGAAATTATGTATGACTCCTTGATTATGGAATTTTGATTAGTCTATTAACTTGAAGAATAATGACCTGAGCTATCATAACACACGGCATGGTCCTCCAAATGAAAAAGATCATTCCCAGCCTTTCTTGAGAACGTTGGGTATCCCACCTGCTACCCTGACACACATTTTTCTCACTTTCTCTCACACTGGTGGGTGGGGTTCTCATGTTCAAACCTGTTTGCTCACAGTACCTGGTGAGATAAGGCCTTTCAGTGGAGGGGGAAAGTTAGAATTATTAATCCTGAGGAGTTCCAACATGTCAGATGCTGAGAGTCCATCAAAAACTAGATTGAGCAGCAAAGAATAGAAACAGCCAATGGCACAAGGACAGCATTTCATTTTGGGGGGCTGATTTGAGCCCCACTGCTCCAGAATGGATAGTTTTGTCTTTGTTTTTGGTTTTTTTCTGGTTTGTCTACTGGTTTGTATTTTCTCAGTAGAAAATAGTCCACAATGTTTCTGCATCCTGCCACTATTTGCGTTCACTTGTGTCTTTATTAAGCAGCCTGGCCTGGTAACACAAACCAGGGATGGCAAATGTCCTGGCCTGAAGGTGATTTTGTGTCAAACACTGCAGACATTTCAGTTGCAGGGTTCTCATGCAATTACAGGTTTGGTCAGAAGGACCTTAAAGACCATCCCACCCCCTGCCATGGCAGGAACACCTTCCACTGTCCAACCTGGCCTTGGGCACTGCCAGGGATCCAGGGGAATCCACAATTTATCTGGGCAACCAGGTGCTTACTACCCTTCCCAATGAACCAACCAGGGGCTATTCCTGAACCTATTTCAGGGCATCAGGGTCTCAAAACCTCCACAGTGGCTGAACAATTTTGACAATCCATAAGGAGTTAAAGATGAGACTTTTTAAAGGGAAATAACTGAAGGTAGATTAAAAATTGCTAGTTCTGGGAGTGAGTTTATTTGGTCAAACAGCTGATCTTGGAGGAGGATGAGACAGGGGTGTGACAGTTTGGTGCTCCTGTGTGGGAAGAAACTCACACTGAGAGGAAGAAGGATGTTGCTGATTTGCCAGTGGCAGGAGGGCAGCTCAGGAGTCTGGCCTGAAATCTTGATCAGTGCCTGGAAAAAAGAGCTTAAAAACGTGGAGAATTGGCTACAGGGGTGTGGAGTGGCCCTAAATCAGAGGTGGAGAGGGGAGTTAACAGCAGGTCCCAGGGGATGCTGGCAGGGCAGCAGCTCTGAGCAGGCACCAAACGAGCCCCTCACCATCCATGCCCAGCGCCCTCGTTTGTTCTCCCAGAGGAGGATTTTTGCAGCCTGTGCAAAGCTGCACCTCCTGCCAGCACAGGGCATGGGGCAGGCTTTGCTGTGATTTGTACCACAGGCTGGTTTTAAAGTGTGAAGCACTGAGCTGGACAGAGCTCCAAAGGGGATGGATTCTGGCAGGTCCTGTCCTGGCAGGAGCCCCTCTGCTTGCAGGGGCTGGAGCAAGGTGGAACCACTGCTTGACAAAATGAGCTGTGGGGGTTTCATGAATGTGGAAGTGTCTCCCCATCAAATGGATTTTCACTCTGAAACAGGCAAAATTAAGAAGTGTGATCTCTTTTGTTTGCTGTACTCTGTAGCTTTGCAATTCCTCAGCAGTTCTTCTGCCTCCAGTTCCACTCAGAATTGGTTTAGCACAGCAAAGTCCTTAAGAATCAGAGCCTCTGTGTGGAGTTTCTGTCTACAAATCAGCATTAATGTGTGAATTCTCTTTAAGAATTTTGGGGGGTTTTGCTGATCAGTTTTGGATCCTTGTTTTCTGAAAGATCTTCTTTGGGGTTTTGCAGTTGAACATCTCTGTGCCTCCAGGAGCACTGGAGGACTGTTAAAGGGTGGCTGAAAGAAAAGTGTGACATTTGTAACTACTCTTATTTTAAAAGGAAGGAAGGGATTGTTTAAAAAGCCAGACATTCTGTTTTGACAAAATCCTGCATAGTTTTATGAGGACAGAGGTGTTTCTGTAACAAAATGATTATTTAAAAAGAAAAAAAAAATATTCAAAAAAAGCAGCTCTGAAAATTAGATTTTTCGCATTCCTGGTTACTTTTCTTCAAAATCAGGAAAAGAGATGGTATTTCATTATGTTGTCTCTCTTACTTCCAGGTGGTTTTGTTTGGTTTTCTTTCATGCTTTCTTCCCTTCTGTTTTCCCACAGCTTAGACCCTCAGCTAGTATTTTTTCCATCACAAAAAATGTTTCCAAATAGCAGAAGCTGACATCCATACAGCTCCACCATAACATTTGTGTCATACACAACTCCTGGCATTTGTTTTCTGTGTGTTTAACTTGTGCATAGCTAGGAATAACTGCCTTGGAAATTTTGTAAATACCAGGTGTTAGTTTGACTGAAGCATCCTCAGCCTCTAGAGGAAATTTGTATTTTCATCAGTTCATCTTTGTGCTTTGGGGGGAAAGCATGCAGCCCCCTGCAAAGATGATTGCTAGGTAGAAAATGGGAATTTCTGTCTGTATCCAGTTGGATCACACACATTAAAGCCTGAATATATCCTTTTGAAACAGAAGGATGTGTACCTGCCATCCTCAGCTCACTGGTTATCCTAAGCAACAAACCTGAGCAGTGTTAATTGAGCAGTAAAGTAAAATGTTCTTTGTTTCAGGCTCTGGGCACCCTGGAGTCATATGTTTTGAAAGGATGCTGCTGAAGGAGATCATAATATTCCAAATTCATGTCTGAATTCATTTCCATTCAAACACATGGCTAGAAATTCAGTACAAACAACTGGATACATCAGTTTCAGTGTTTTCCTTTTATGTGTTAACTCATTTGGCTTTCCCCAATGCATCATCTCTAATTAAAGGGGCTTAAAGCTTTCTAAGGTTGCACACAAAAATATATGGAAATATCATTAGTGAGATGCTGCATTTTTATGGACTTCTCTGCGGGGTGTGTTCCCCCAGCTGATCACAGAAGCATCCACAGATGCAGGATGTAACTGTTACATCTAAATCCCCTGCTAATAGATCTTAAATTTCTCCTACAGCACCCATTCACCATTCCATATGAGTTCTGAATCCAGGCTGCCCAAAACCACCTTACTGTGTTTGATGGCTGCAGAGTTCCTGATGGGAGACACTTGGTGGCTTCCACGCCGTACCTGCCTCAGCCCATAAAAGTGTTCCATTCCACAGAAATATTGCTGTTGGTTCTTCCAGTCTTAATCAGGCACATCTGTGGAGGCAGATGATACCTGGGAAATTAAAGCTGCACAAAAAGGGGCCAGCTTGCTGTAGGAAGGAAAGAGCATCTCTGAGACTGCAGAGCAGGTTCAGCACTTGCTGCTTCTGCTGGGAGGAGCTTTTCAGCTTCTCTGAAAGGCCAGGGTTTGAAGAAATACTCTTTGCAGAGGTTTTGGGGTTTTTTTTCCTGTAAGTAGAAATGCTGCTGAGCTGTAGACCAGCTCACAGAAGTGGCATTAAAAGAAAACCTGGGAAAAATGTGTCATCTATAAAGGTAAAAGAAACCCTAATTGAAGTTTATGAGGGATGTTGCAGGTAGGATAAGGTGGAAAAGGAAGCATGTGGATGTAGAGTGCTCCTTTCATCATGTGTCTTTAGCACAGACTTTTGTTTTTGGTGGATTTTATTTTGGATTGGGGTGGTATTTTTTGGCCCTTGGTTTTGTGGTTTTTTGGGGTTTTTTTTTTTGTTTTTTTGTTTTTTTTTTTTGTTTTGTTTTATTTTTTTAGTGGGATCTATATATCTCTTTATGAGTGGTTTGGAGGGGTTTTTTTGTTTGGTGGTTGTCTTGGTTTGAAAGA
>VXAC01006421.1:0-51509 GCA_013399225.1 Rhipidura dahli | reverse complement strand
CCCCTTCCCCAAACATGTTTTATACAATGCTTTCACACAATATTCTTTCCTCACTGGTCAACAACTCCATATTAGATCAGAGTTTGCTATGCTTGTTTCATGTACATTAAATAGTTGTACTTTTTCACTATTCTACTCCTGCAAAGAGTTTTGCCCACCTCCAGGTCTCTGTTTCTTTAATTGCTCATTGGTGGGGTGGGACCTTCAGAACCAGCCTATGTCTCAGCTCTTATCATTCCATGCCCATACCCCTCCATACTGTATCCCATGTAAGCCCATTTCATGGCCTCTTCTCGTACACCAGGCCAGCCTGTTACTGCTCTATATAACATCACTGTGTTAAAGTTATATCTTGCTTTGCACAGAACTATTTCGTCGTGCCACTGATAGTGAAACCCAGAAAAAGAAAACTTCGGAGTAATAATGATGAACCACAACAACGAAATTACTAGAAATCCATACTGGCACCAAAAGTACCAGGAAATTCTACAGTAATTTTGGTGCAGGATTCCATGGTCAAAGCTGAAGAGGGGTTGGCATACAGGATTATAGAACCTCCTGTCTTGGAGGGCACCTACAAGGATCACAGAATCCAACTCTTGGCCCTGCACAGGACACCCCAAGAGTCACACCACGTGCCTGACAGCATTGTCCAAATACTTCTTGAACTCTGTCAGGCTGGTGCTGTGAGGACTGCCCTGGGGAGCCTGTTCCAGTGCCCAATCACCCCCTGGGGGAAGAACCTTTTCCTGATATCCAGCCTAAAGCTCTCCTGACACAGCTCCTTACTCAACCCCAAACTTTAAAGGTATTAACACCCAGCACATAAGCACTTTGTCATAGTGCTCTGCAGAATTTCTGAAGTAACAATATACTTCATGAGATTTTTACAGTTCTTTAGGAAAAAGTGGGAATAAAAAATATCACAACCATCACAAAATTCAGCATCTTCCATAAAGGTGGAACTAGTATTAATATTAGAATTAGTATTAATATTCCTACATGATTTATTATGCATGGCATAATGTATTATGCGAAATTCTAAACTGGAAGTGGTTCTTTTGATTCATAAAATGGATTCATATGAGGAAAACGTGTTACAAATAGAGACAAAGCTTAGGAAATTTTTTTCATTTTAAGCCTTGTCTTTCGCCTGTCAGTCATTAATATTCCTATAATGACTTTTATTCCTTAATTTACTATCTAAGGAGATTTTGGTCTGTCTCTGAAAAACAAACATTTAGTCTGAACATATGCCAAAATTTTAACACCTGTCTTCTGTTTGACATAGACCAATGCAAACACTGCCTTATTCTTTGCATGCAATACTGCCTATCAAATATTTCACTTTTTCAGTTTTAAACGTACTGCATATTCAAACTGCTTTCATAACTCTAAACTGAAAGTTGGTATTGAATAAAATTGCAAAAAATTGTAAACTCACAGTTTTGTAAAAATAATATTAGGTGGAGAGAATAAAGAATTAATCCACAAAAAAAAAAAAAGATTTTTAATAACAAAATATAGTACAGAAGCCAACATATTTGGAGAGAATTTTTTTGGCTTGATTCTATTTTATCACCATAGAGTTTACCATTAAATTATTTGATCACCTCTATTAAGAGACAATATATAATAACAGAAACAAGCAATTATTTATAATCACTCTATTTATTAGTTTGACTGAGAACAGTAAGATCAGATGAATATTCACTTTGTGTCTACATGTCAAAGATAAATTGTTCTTCAGGTTGTCCATGACATAATGGTGGTTACTGAATTAAAAAATAAAATAATAATCTTTCCTCTGAAGACATACTATAATTGGGTCTTCTTACTCTTTTACAATTAAATCCAAGTCTTTAGCCTGTCTCAAACTTTTCAGAGGCATAAGTCTGTCTTGAGAGGGTCATTTTTCTAAAGCTTGTAATTTTAATCATTTCTATACATGCCATTTTAAAAGGTGAGTTGATTTTACTGTGATTGCTTGATTAGCAGGAAAGAACCTGGGTCCCCTCTACCCGCAAAGTCTTTAAGCAAGGGGTGACCTACCTAAGTCCTTGAACAGACTGTGCATTCTAAGTGCAGTTCTTGCACAGCAGATAGTAATATATTGCACAGGTGGAGACTGCTGGGTATCCAGGCCCACAGCACATGAAAAGAGACAAGAAGTGTTTCAGTGAGTTTTGAATTGCCTTGAGGTCCTTAGGCTAACCCATCGTAACTCCACCTATAATGGTCTATTCAGATGCTGGTGATTGGTATTATCTTCTGCTTGTGAACAGCCCTGGAAAACTCTGCCTCTTTGATCCTCCATGTTTAGTGGTGTGTTCCTTCTGTTTCTCCACCACGAGAAAACTGTTATGTGTCGCATGTTGCCAAGAGGCTGGGTTCCCCTTGCTTTCAGCTCATATGAATGTGAATGATTGCAATATTATTCTTTTTACAAATAATCCCCTGGAAAAGCATATTCATCTAGTAAGTGCTCCCCTATTTCCTCTTTCCAGAAAGATATCTGGCATAACTCTCTGCTGGTACAGACCTAGTGATGAATGCCCTAGTCTGTTCCTTTTCTTGATTCCTTGATGTCACTATTAAATAAATGATAATTTAAGTAATCCTTTGAAATCTGGATTTGTTTTGTTTTGGTCTTGTGCAGGGTTTTTTCCTTTGATTGCTTCGTTTTGTTGTTGGGTTTTTATTTCTGTGGTTTTTTTCCCCTCGAGACAGAAAACTAATTCCCTCTTATATAAGACCTAAGTGTAATTTTGAAGGTAGCTCTCTGTTCAAAAGCCAGTCTGAATAAGGCAGCATCACATCTGCCACATGTAATCTTTTAGTCATATCTGAGAAGATTTTGCACGTTCAACACAGCTGTACATGCACTTATGCTACAGCCCAAGGCATGCAACATACCATTTCAGTGGCACATAAGAAAATATTGTGCTGCCAGGCTGTAAAAACATTGATCACCATAGAAAGCAATATCTGCCTTATGCCCACAGGGCACTGCACCAGTGCAGTGTGGCTATAACCCCCTGGCCTAGAATCCTCAGCAACTGTGAACACGAGTCCACACCACTTGAACTGAAGGCCAGGAGCTGGATGCAGCTTGCAAGGATGTACAGCCAGTAACTCTTCCCATTATCAACTGACCGGACACTTCATCAAGCTTATCTTACTGCTGAACTTCACCACTAACCTCAAATACTTTTGTAATAAAGTTCAGTGAAACACTGAGCTTTGTGTTGTGCTGTAGAATCTGCTTGAAGAGGAAATGGAAGTCTTAGAACTTAAACTGTATCCTGGATAAGACAATATCAGGTTTTACCTCAATCCTTTGCAGGGAAAAAAGGGAACTTAATCTCTTGTTTTACTCTGGGGCTTGTTTGCTGAAGCAAAGTAGAAACAGTAAGACTCAAAGCATATTTCTTTATAGTGGTTTTCTTTTGATATTGTATTTCTGCACTTACTGAGGTGGTACACACTGAAGTGAAACTGCAGCTGCTGCTATAAAGGTTTTGATGTCTGTAGTCTCCTGGTTCTTGTAGCTTTAGCTTTAGTGTGGAATGACCTAGTGTATTTGTCTGTTCAGAATATGGTTTATTCCAATGACAAGTAAATAAAATGTAACTCCTGGTTTGCCATTGTGCCAGTCAGTTCAGACCAGAACTTTGAAGAGTCTGGTGTTAACAGAAGCACATTTAAATGGTTGGCACCAGTAAGATCAGAGCTCCATCTCACTCAGTGTCCAGAGGGCAGTAGCAGGCCCAAGGTTAAATGCAAAATGAGGGTAAGTGTACAGTGGTAATTTTCTGGGATAAACTCTCAAGACTCCAGAGACCTAAAACTGAGGGATGTCAGGGTCTCTGTAAGACTGGGGGAGAAAAAAAAAAAAAAAAAGAAATTAAAAAGAAGTTTGTAAGGTAATACCATAAAACCAGAATACCCTCACTGGCTTGATGGCTGAATTTGAAAACTGCCTAGGCCTGTACTACTGACAGCACACAATGCAGTAATAATTCCTATCAATATATGGCCCCTACAGTAGGAAGTGTTTTACTGTGGAGGTTTATGGATTATGCCTGTAACATCAAGGAGAATAAGCAGGCCCTTCAGTGGAGTTACAGAAAATGTTAAAAAAAGCATATGTACATGAAGGTGGCAGAGTATGCCTGGCCTGGTTTGACCTAAAGACCTGAGCTGTATTAAAAGGTCCTTATCAGCTCTCTGATAACTTTGCAGAATAGGAGGATGGTTAATTATGGCTACCTTCCAGGACTCAAGTTCATGCGTTGGTCTGCAGTAAGGTGTATGAAGTTGGTCTGAATGAAAGAGTCAGTTTAGAGAGACAGACCCTGATCTGAGGTGCTGGGTTATTCCCTGAGAAATGGAGAACACATTATTCACTCTACATCAAATCAATTTCCATCAAAACATCAAAGAAAAAAATATAATTGCAATCATTCTGTGATTTGTTTTTGGTTTTCTAAAGGATGAGTAATGAAGTAGTGATTAACAATACTAGCAGAGATATACCCAGCAGGGCTGTAGATAATGATGTGCACTTTACCAGTGTTTTTGGTTTCTGTGATTTTCTATTCTATTTTGTTCATGAGTCTCTAAAACTTTCTCTATCAAAAGAGCTGTAAATATCTTCAGAAAAAAGAATGAGTGAAAACTGACTGCCACTCACAAGAATCCTGCTCTCCCTTTGATGACTACATGTAATCTAGACCTCCTACAGTGTTCTTCATCTGGATATCTCAAAGCATTTTATAAAAGAGACTGTAAACTTTGCCTTCATTTTATAAAAAGTGGCTTGACTATGGAAAGAAGTGTTCAAGGTCACACTGATAGAACTGGTAGAGATAGAAACTAGGCCTCTCTCTTCCAAGTGAGGGAAAACAAGTAGTGAACTTTTTATTTAATGATCACACCAAAAACTGAGGAAATAATCACACTGGTTCAATCCAAACCAAAAGACATGTTGGTAAGTTGGCATATTTGTGTTGAAATGCAATATACAAGTTGCAACATTTGCTGTTGTTTTTCTATATTTCTTCATTCTCAACCCAGATTTGGAACTGTTTTCCATTTTCTACTTGGTGACCATAATTATTTTTGCCAGTACTAGGTGAGAGCTCCAGTTCAGAGTGTTACCTGGCCACAAATATCCCCCACACAGTACAAGTATAAAATCACAGAGACAAATGCTAAAGGAGAAACCTCAACTTCAGTGTCTTTCAAAGGACAATCAGTAAAAATTGCTAGATATTAAAATATTTTGGTACAAAGAGAGAGTACACTAGATCTTCCATATGTGCAACTTTTCTGGAAAGAGCAGAAAACCAAGAAATGTTCCAGAAGAGCACAAAGTATGCAAAGAAGCTGTCTACAGAAACCACAATCAAAACTGTACCACAACAAAAGATGTGAGATGTCAACAATCCAACTGTGTCATATACTAACTTTCAAGTACAGCTACAAATATGAGATATATTAGACAATGTTCATTAATTCAGAATCTTGTCTCAGACACTAGCCAAAGACATGGGTTAAAAAAAAAAATACAAAACCAGGCTATAAATAAAAAAAAATTTGCTGATGCAATGCTATCTTTCAGTGGATTGAGGTTTAAGAATAACATGTATCCTCATCTTTGTGTTTAATAGTCCATGATGGACTTCCATTAATTCATCTGATGAAATTTAAACAAATTGCTGTCAGTGTGTAGGGGTGATGCAGTGTGACCATCCTGCGACATGTGTACATGCTGCACTGCCAAATATTCATACTGTTGTCCCAAATATTGGCTCTTTCACATGGTGTGCTGGAAACTGACCTACACACAGAGTCAAGATATTTATTTCATCTCTGTGCAGAGATGGCTGCTGGGTGGTAAGTCCACAAAGCTAGCACACCTTCAGTTTTATACGCTTTGAACAGGGAAACATTGGCATTTCCCATGTGTGCAACAACCTGAAACCATAGTAACTGACCTTTCATTCTCTCCTTTCAGTCTCTCCACTCAGTCCCTGCTGAAAGGTACACTACACACTTATTATACTGCATGTGCTCTGTAAGGAAGAGGCTTAGGCAAGTAAGAGACAATCAGATGGTGGGTATTATGTTATTTAGTGACTAAGGCTAACACAAAGTTCCCTTCTTTGGCTTTGTAGTTTGATCTCTAGTGCCTTCTTGTTCTCATTTCTCAGGTCATGGTTCCTGAAGGTTTGGTTATTCTATCATTTTTCATAAGCTTTTTTATTTATCCTGTACTGTGTTTCACTGAATTTTTAATCTTTTCGTCGTACCTTAGTTTAATAAAATTAAGAAGGGCTTACCCTGCTATAACCCCATGTAAAACTGGACCTGGTGCTAGACACACCTTTACAAATAAAGGTATCACCGATTTTGCTGATAATGTTCCAAAGCTGGGCCTTGTCTGGTTGTTCTTGTTTTCAAAACAACTCACAACACAATGCTACCTTGTGACCTATGTTTTGAGTAACACATGAAGTGAAAGCGTATTGTCCTGTGGGTTGTTGGAAGCTACTGATGTGTGTCTATAGCTCTCTGCTGTGAACACTTCCTCTCCCCCAGCCTTGTCCCAGCATAAGACAGCTGTCATCTTCTCAGCTAAATTGGGAGGAAATTATCACTACACTTCGATATGAATACTGCTTTAGTAATCTCTGGTGTTGAATCCATTTCTTTACAATGCAGCTTCTAACAAAAGTCCAAAACCCTTAAGGGAACAAATACTTGTCAGCTAAGCAATTCACTTTCGAACTTGCAGCAATCTGTCTTTTGACAGGGGAACACTATCTATAATGGCAGGGAAACTCACCTATCTTTGGGTTGTGCAAATGTTGGAAGAAAAGATTAGTTTAATCTCCTGTATTCCTTGTTTAATCCAGGGTGTGGCTGATACGACTCACATTGAATTTACAAAATACAGAAGCAAAGGGTGGGCAAACCCAGCTGCCATGCTTTCTCCCTCTTTTTTGTACATCAGTTGTAAGGCAAGATGACTGACCAAATTTTCAAACCTTTTAAATCACTTCGAATGCTAGAATTTGTTGGTTTTTTTTTTTTTAATCTATTATTATAATTTTTAAGTATAAGACATTTTAACCAGCAAACATTTTTGAAAAAATTGTTCATGTTTCTAATTTGCAAATTTGGATAATTCTTTGTTGGCAGAGAGGAGCTAATGACCAAAATATTCTATTTAAAGATACTGAAGGTTGCATAAACGTATCTCATTTGTGTGTTTAAGTATCAAGACATAAATACAGTGAAAATAAAAAGTCCATTTTTAAAACTCTGTAAGTAGGACAGGTTTACAGAGCTTATAGCCGCCTTTGGAAATGTATGTACATCTGGAAATCAGACTGTTTTTGTTAATTTTTTCAGGTTCAGATCCTGGACACCACAGTTACTGTTCTATATATATCATGAACACAGAATAATAAAGGTAAGAAATAGTAAAAGAATCAGTTAAGCTATCCCCACAAGGCTTTTTAAAAACGAATTTGAAATTTAAAGTAATTTCTAATTGGTCATGGAGTCCATTTCCTTTTCATCAGCTTCAGTAATGTTGTCAACTCTTAATTTTCCAGGAAAACACAAAAAGTTAGGTGCCTACTATTCTCAGGAAGAACTTAAGGTGAGAGAACGGAGATTTTGAACAACATATTCATTATAATGAGCAGGCTTGTAATCCTGAAAGGACAGGACAACACCAGAAAGAAGGCATCTCTTTTGTTGGTTAATTATTTTGCTGTAAACAGTATGACTTGGGGCATGAGCCA
This sequence comes from Rhipidura dahli, assembly GCA_013399225.1. Lineage (NCBI taxonomy): Eukaryota > Metazoa > Chordata > Aves > Passeriformes > Rhipiduridae > Rhipidura > Rhipidura dahli. Next base: position 43,689 of record VXAC01006421.1, on the reverse strand, counting down.
CAATAGCAGCTGACAGTGCTATGTCTCTGCTGGCTACTGGGCTAATTTTCAGTGCCCAGGAAAGGATGAAGCTTTCAACCTGTGACCTGGTTGTACCAATGTTGTATTTGGAGAATGACAGCACTGTCTGTAACTCTTTCAGCTCTTCCAAAATTCTCATCTCAGAAATAAAATGACCAGTAATGATATTTGTTTCTTGCCTGCCTACTGATCAACAAGCAGGTCTGGGTCAGCCTCACTTTGAACATAAGCATCCACTTGCCACTGAATAATTTACATTCAAAAAGCAGTGTCCAGGGCTCCATGTTGACTTACTGGACATGTATTTTAGGAAAGCTTTGTTCAAAATCAAAGTGTGATGACTTTCCCCAGTTGTGCATAAGACTTGGGATTTGTGTGGTCAGAGCTGTGTACCTGTGATGGCTCCTGCTTACCATGGTTAAATAGGCCTATCATTTGCTTGGAATCGGCTGTGGCCATATTCTGATTATTGCTAATACTACAACTTGTAAGTACGTAATAAACTGTATATAATAAACTGCAGTCCTCAAGCAGTTTGAACATACGTACCAATAGGGAAATCCAGGCTCTTTCAAAGCCAAGGAGAAGGTTGGAGGCTGTTGGCACTACTGGTGCTCATCCTCAGCTTAACCCATGTCTTACAAGTTTGTAGATCAAGCCAGTTATCTTGTGAACTAATTTATATCTGCACATGTGACTCTTGAAGAAAATTCCCCACATCTCTCACTTGCACCAACAAAAGATGTCTTCACAGGTTTCTTCTGAGAACCATCCCATTTCTTCTCAAAGCTAGTGGTAATGTATAGGTTGCCTTTACTGCTGCATGTAGTCATTCTCCTTCTAGCCTTAGTCAGAGCTTGTCTGCTTCATTTATATTCAGGATTTGCTGCTGGAGTAAATGCTCCCTTTTTATAATGGGTGAAGTCAGTTCATAATGGCTGTGTCACTGCTTGTGTCAGCACATGAGAAAAGTGCAGGAGTGTGCAGTCAGCACAGGAAGGGGAAGATATATATATTATATATTAATTTATATATTAATTTAATATTTTATATTATTATGTATATCATATCATGTAATACCATATAATATCCTAGCTCTTCTAGAATTTTCCTAGTCTCCTCTAGTACAAGTTACCTTAAATATATGTTTCCAGCAGGTTTTGCTGCTTTAATGAGAAAGGGACTTTTGTTTTCTAACTAGTAACCAAATTTTAATCTTTCTCAAAACTTCTTTCACCTGTGGATTTCAGGCTTTATTAATAGCTTCTAACAAGATCCTTAAAAAGTTTAGAATTGTTTAGAAAACTTTACTTCTTTATCATGAATGGTTTGTTTCCTCTTCTAGCCTAAGCAGCTTGGCCTCACACCACTGAGGTCAGGGGACTCTACTCTTTTATATTGGTTAGAAAGCAGCCAAGAATCTGCTCCACTAGTTTAATTAAGAATTTCATTTCAGGAGGATTTAAAAAGGCAGGACTATTGCAACCCCTATTATACGGTTAACATCACAATGCTATGTAATTCTACCCCTAATTATTTGCTTCAGAGTATTTCCTTCAGACAGTTTTTCTCAGAAAAACTATAACGACTCTCTAGCCAGGCAGCTGTTCTGAACAATAAAGAGCATAAGTTTTATTACCAGTATAGCTATTGTATTCCCTGGTTCTGTAAGTACTCCCAGGTAAACTTCACCCAGTCCTGGCAAACATTCACCAATTCCTACAGTTTGTGTTTCGCATTTTTTTAAATACTTCTGCCTATGACAGTGCCCCATCATCAGTCAAACATCAGCATATCCTTTCCTTTGTTGTGAGAACTATAGCAAAATGCTCATTTTGCTGCTGCCTTTTGATGTTCTCCCTTGATAGAAAATGTGTACTTGTTCTGCATTATATTTATTTTTCCTTAGAGGATAAAATAAGGAAATAACAAACACAGTGTCCAGAGAAAAAGCCCCCCTTCCTATTCCCATACTATGAGAAAAATGCCAAGGAGATGGGGAGCTACAGCCCTGGCTATACTACAAATGCCAACAGTTCAGATTATCATTTAGTGTAATTTATAATCAGGCAGTCCCCATTGATTACCTCTCAGAAGCAGAGCCTTATGCTCTGATAAGTACCTCTGTGCAAGGTACTGCCAAACAATTAAGAAGAGAAGCAGATGCTTACATGGATTTAATATCTAGAGAGCTTATGTAATTTCTGGCATTTCCTGTTTCCAAGTGGACTATAAACAGTGTTAAACATTTACATCTTCAAAGTTTTAATTGCTCTCCATAGGAATTCCAATAAGATATATGCTGTACCCATTATTATCCATGTTTATGAGGAGCAGGAGACAGGAATGGTGAGTTGTGCAAATACTGATGAGGAGTTCCTGGCATCTACCTGTAAAAGAGGCCACTAGCTCTTCTCTCAACATAGGCTTTCTCCCAGCTTACATGATATATTTCACCTGAACTAAGAAACGAATGAAGGATATAATCCTTTTGAGAGAGTAAATATTCATTCATATGTGGGCTAAAAATATTTCATCCATTTAAATTTTATCTGGAATCTCATTACAACCAAATACTGTCAAGATGCCCTTCCCTGCCCTTGTATTCTTGCTCAATCTCTCTGACAGTACGCCTGCTGTGTGAACACAATGACAACTGCATGAGGCAGCTGCCTGCAGACTGAGTCTGCTGCACCTGTTCGGCTTGAAGATATTTTATATACCCACAGATACCAACAATTCCCAAGACTGTTCCTTCTTGGGAGCAGGAGCAGAGTTCTAACCAAAGAGACTGCAGGTAGGTGTGAAAAGTGGCAGGGACAGGACAGGACAGGTGTTTTAACAGCACCCAAGTCCAGAGAACACTGCTGAGTTTACAAGATCAAGGTATAGATGTGGAGGCCGTGAAAAAGCAATGAAATCCTGGGCTGAAGCTGGAAGTATGCCTAAATGCAAAGTATCCCACTTCAGAGTAGAAAACCCTTTTGCTCATGTATGTCTGCATTTGTTTATATATCCTGGTGGTGTCCTATGGGAAACAGTTTCAACAGTCATCTGCTTAAGAAGTGTGTGTTTTCTTTAAAAAACTTCTGAACCCCTAGTCCAATTACAGTCAAAGTTGACCAAGAATGAAATCATGAAGTTAGAGATTTGCTTCACATTTTAGGAAAACAAGAGAATGGCTGGCATAGTGACTCTGAGTCATCAGCATGCTCACTAATGAAAAGGCTGCACAAAATACCAGCAGAAGATGCACATGGGACAGAGATTCTGCTGCTTTCCTGCTTTCCAGCTCTAGTCACAGCTGTATTCAACTAACTAGAAAAACTCATTCTGTAGTCTGTTCACTGGTGCCCAGTTAAGGAGTGAGTTGACAAAACAGCTCTGATATAACAAAAAATCAAGCAACTATAGGATATAAATCCCAATAAGTTAGGATTTTTGAATTGTGCTACTTCTAGAACTAATTATTTTGATTCAAAAAATAGAATCTTATGAGGTCAGCATCATATTTTATATCTATTTGGAAAACCAACTCAATTCAACATAAACAAGCACTGGCAGGCTTGGTCAACATTTAGTCACAAGAATTAAAAAAATTTAGTTACTGGAATGCCCTGGATTTCAGCACTTTTGAATCTTTTGATCCCTAAGTACACCTATGAACATCTTTTACAGTGTTTGAGACTTAGATGAATATAACAAGGTCTCCACAATGTGCCCCTTGCATGGAGTCTTGGAAAAGAAAGGTCTAAGATAAAATGTTATCTAAAGAACATAACATGACTCCAGAGTCCCTGATGAACTTTTCAAAAAGTAGTTAAGGAGACAGTATGTTCAGCCTTGCTAGTTCCGTTTTGATTTCCTTTTCCATCTGACAGAATTTCTTGTGGTACCACTGATATTTAGGTTCCTAACACAGCTGTGTAGGATGTCAATTACTTCCAGAAGTTTTTGAAAAGATCTAGATCAAAATCTGGAATGAGGTTTTTCCATCCAGGTAATCAACATACTATGCTATAGTATCATGCTATATCAACATATCCATTGCTATAGATTCTCTGATTTGTTAGTACTTTTATACCTTACAAATGCAAAACCCAACAATATCTTTCACCTTCCACATTATTATTACTTGAATTTCATTTTTGTTCTAGTAAGTATACTCAGGAGATATCTGTTCTGGTTTTGATCTGCTTTTCCCTATTTGAATCCCAAAATGGAGAGAAAGAAAGGCCATCTCTGAAATCTCACATGTTTAGTGAGTTAGATTTTTGAAACAAATTTCTTCCTAGTGCAGTATTGTAAATATAAAAATGGAGGTTAAAAAAAATTACAGAAAATATTTTTCAGACCCTCTTTGTGTCAAAAGAAACCCAAATCCTATAGATTACCATGTTGGAATTGTTCATCCTTGGCATGGGCCTTTCACTGACACTTTATTCCCTGTGTCCATGCAGATCATCAGAGGTAGCCAGGATGGAGGAACACTACTTGCCTGCATCTCTACAATGGTCCAAAGATATGACACAACTCAGACAAGGTTACAGTACCACCAGCTCAATCTTTTTGGTGGATATTCTCCCTGTGAGTCAAATGCTTCTCCCTGACCAACCCAGAGTGCTGTGGACAAATAGAACCAGCCAGTTTTCTGTTTATTATGGGACAATTAAAGAGAAGAAGTAGCTAGGATTTGTGATTTAACAAACTTTTTTTTTCCTACTTCTATATATTTCCATCTATTTCTCTGATGTTTTTGCCATTCTACAGCTCTGCAGTGTGACGTGAGGTAAAAAAATGTGCAGGGTAATGCAGCTGTTAATTAAACTTTGCATACTTTAAATCTCATTCCCTAATGAAATCCAGCCAATACTAAACCACTGGCTACCCATCTGCTTATTTCTACTGGGATGGATATCTAAAGATAAGCTGTTTGATTTGTGGCCTAGGTCCCTAAATATAAAGGCTTCAGAGTAGTCTAGATGGCAAGCAGAATAGTGCCACCTGCCCATATGTTCACACTGCTTTCTCAAAAAAGCAGACTGAATTAGTATTTACTCATCCACAGTGAGGAAGGGGAGAAGGGTGTAGATTTTTTTGTTGTGCTGTTTTGATTCTGCTAAGTTGAAAATGGCTTGTGATGAGCCAGCCTGTTACATTGGAGGCCTGAAGGACCCCTGAGGGTTATGGCACAGGTACACAGGGTAGAGATGTTGAAGATCGAGGACAAGGGCTTGAGTGGCATTTCCAGACCTTCAGACTTACTACCTCAGAAACTGGAAACTGCATCACCAACAAACAAATGTGCCTGCCTCTTGTTAAACCTGAAAAAAGTGAATAGGGAGATAGCAGAAATGAAGTAATATTAAGCAAATTCCTTACTCCCTCGAGTGTATAATCAACTTCTTTTTTGTAAGAGAATTCTGCAATCTGCCTATAAGATATTTATACTGCTTTTGCATCTTGAAAATTAAGTGCCAAGCAGCTGGATCTTTGCTGCCTCCTACTTTTGCCAGTTTGTGGGTGAACTTTCCCCAAGCCAGCAACATGTCAGGCAGGATGCAGTCACAGAAAGTTGGAGGAGAGGGAGAGAGCTTCATCAGAAAGCTAATGTTTGTACTTTTTATATTCAGACTGAGCAGGGATTGAAGGCTTTATTCTATGGAGAGGTGGTGACACTGACAAACTGAAAACTCCTCATGATAACTGGAACCAAACTGCTGCCATGGAGGATCTTGAGCATGATGTGCTTCACAATCTCTTTTGGTTTTTAAATTTCCAATGGAGACATAAGAGGTGTAAAAAATATAACTTGTTCAATGCACATCTAAGTAGTATAAAAAATTCATACAAAGGAGAAACTCTAAAGTCCTAAACAGCCTCATACAGGTACTCAATAAAGCATGTTCACTATGCTCTGAAAAAGTAAAAACCATTGAGCTGTCATCTAAGAGCTGCCAAACGTCATTTGTCAGAGCATCAGTGATGGCCTACAGAAAAAACTAATGAGGAAATTTGTAGGAGGCCAGACAGCTTACCAGGAAGCTTTACACTCACTGTAATGCAGCAGTTCAGACACATAATTTATATCAGTTTCCATATTTGACCCTTTAATTTGACTGCCTTTGGTAAAATACTGTAGTCGGTATTTTGGAGTCACCAGATTCTTCCTTGAATTCCTTCCTGGGATTTATATGCTGTGTTCATGGAATAGCTTAATGCTGGAGAGAATTTTAATATTCCCAGCCAGTGCTGGTGTTAACCTGTTGACATAAGTTTGATTTGGTACTTGCATTACTTCAATTTTACATAAAGTAATACTAAAAGTTATTACTTACTTAGATACCAAAAGGTAAATAGCTTTGAGAAAAGGGTTTTCTTGACTTTCTGGTTAATTACGTGCATAATATTGATCCTAGGTTTCCCTTTTTAGCAGGAACAATGGATGTTAAGGCACTTACAGAGGACATTAGTGATCTCATGTAAATCCTCACCAACACCCTTGATTAGACTTGGGATCTTGCCCTTTTAAAAATGTCAGTTTTGTCATTATTGCCTTTAATTAAGGGGGAATACAACTCCAAATAAATGATTTAGTGTCTATAAATAACAACTAGCTGTGCCATGAGATAAAATGTGCTTCAGCTCCCTGTGATTACACCACCAGCAAAAGGTAGAAGAAAAAGAAACATTCTCCCGTGGCAAATGCAAATCTTCAAAGGCAGTAAGATCCTATCAACCTTCTAAGCTCAAGTGCTATCAGAATTTGAACTGTCAGGAACCCCTAAATACTTCCCCAATAAATGTTTTTCCACAGTAGATATAATATCATTAAAAACACAGAATAATCAACATTAAAAAAATAACAACCAACCCACCCATGACACTATTATTCAGGAGAAAGCATTCTAATTTCCGTGCTTGCCATCACACTCTTTTACTCATGTTAGTGATTATATACCACTACACAGTGTAAGCATAAAAGGAAGATTATCTGTTGGAATGTGATGGACCTTTCAGTGACATCTCTTAATCATAGAATAAGAGAATAACTCAGGTTGGAAAGGACCTCTGGAGTTCTTGAGTCAAATGTCCTGTTCAGAGCACAGGCAACCAAGAAAACACCAGAATGAATGAGTAAAAAAAGTGGCCCAAGTAACTCTAGAGTTAATCTGCCTTTTAAATCAACAGCAGTACAAACATTATGTTGGAGTAATGGGTGCTTAGGCAGAGGGCTTTCTTTATCTGTATCAGGAGTATGAAGCAAGAGTTGTATCAGTCTTTTTGCCGTGGGTCACACATGGAAAGCATTAGGAAGTGGAAATGGGAGAATAAGGAAGTATTGTCCTTTGCTTGATGGAAAGCAAGAGAGCTTGCTGGGTTGCATGGTGTGACCTATGGAAAGACATGTGGTGGCCCGGTAAAAGAGGAAGCAGTAAAATCTGCTGAGCTTTGGTTACTGAAGTCCTAAATTAAAGAAAAGTGACAGAGGTTTGTGACTTTCCTGCCTCAGATTAAGTCAGTAAGAAACACTCACTGAAGAAAGTCAAACTGCCAGGAGTTACCTAAAACCTCATCTGTGAGAGGCTTTTTATCCAACTAACAAGTTCAACTCAATACAACATCTAAATTCTTATTTTCTCCTAGCCTCTTCTCAAAGAAAGGTTTACAAAAACAGCAATATGATAGGGCAACATGGACAATAAAAGTAAAGGCTGAGGAAGGTATGGTCTAAAGCAACAAACGTATAATAACTATAGATAAAGATATGTGGGGGAGTCATGTTGATGCTTTTGTTTCATCCTTATCTGCTCTGCTACCATCGATCATGCTCCACCCCCACAAAAATTAGTAATGAAAACATGCAGGACCAAAGAAGCTATTCAAGTATAGACTAACTGAATATTTGAGCCAAAAGTCAAATATTTGTCATCAACTTTGGTAAACTGTTACTTCCCATCAGGTTTCATTTAGTGTTGTTTATACCCAGGAACACCCACCATGTATAGTCCGTATTAAGATGGGGTTGAGAAGCAGAGAGAAACCACGTCAGAATCTCAGTCTCTGCAATCATTCTAGCCATGAACAGCAAGAAATTTTCAGAGTAGAGAGCAATAGAAATGTTGTGTACAACCTTGCAAATTGGATTTGGTTAGAAACAGAAACCTTTAATTTCTTCCAAACAACTCCTGTATTTGTGCACCCAAATGCTATTTGACCTAAATGAATAAATGTTTTGAGTAAGACCTTTGCCTTCTTTTATAAAACCATAGAAATGATGCCTGTGACTTTATGGAACCATCCTGGGCCCCTATGTTGACAACCCATGTTTTCTAACAACCAGGGGATGGCTGTTTCACATGACAGGATGAACAGCCAGGTAATCCTGTAAGGCAGAGCACCTTCCATCTCACTTGGAAGGCATTCCCTAAATGCAGATAACAGCTATTTATTCTACAATGTGCTCCTGTTCATTTGGCAGCCAAAGCTCTGTAAGAATTGAGTAATCCATGCTTTCTGCAGTCCTTTGGTGAACTCTGGTAACCCTTCTGCCTGCCACTACTCACTTGTCATGGACTATACAGGCAGGTTCAAAAATTCTTTTGTGGGCTGGCACTGCCTAGAGCCACAATTTTGCAAACAGTTGTTTATCTGGGTGTCTTCCATTGCACTAGAATAACCCCACGACTGGGACAAAAACACCCATTGATAAATGCCCTCTCAGAGAAGCCACATACACAACAATAGCATATGCTCTGCATTTAATTGTGATTTTGCAAACATTGCATTGGTGGTAAACACATCAGCTAAGCAATAACTGTAGATGCATGCACAGGCAATGTAGACGTTTTTGTTAAAGAACGAACATCTACTGAAAATTGTACCTACTAACCTCATGCTTGCTCACAGCTGATTACTGCAACTTCCAGGGGGTGTTGGGAGATATCAAATCAGTGATTCCATTTGTGGTTTTTAATTTTTTCAATTATTAAAATAAAATCTACATTAAATAGTGTCTATATCTTTTTTGATCAAATATGCAAACTGGGCACAGTAAGAGGAAACAGGCACCAATACTGTAACTCAGATTCAGCTCCAATGCCTCTAGCAGTTAGACAACATAACATTAATAAAATTACAGTAAGAAATAATTCAGCAAGATCTACTGTTGAGGTTAGAGCAGCCAACACACCAAGGAGCTGAAAGGTCTGTGCTAATGTGCCCTTGTTAACAGAAATTAATAAAATATGTATGTATATCTATATATCTATTTACTTAGCTGCATTTTTGAACACAGAAATATCATCAAAATAATAAAAATGGAAAGGAATCCCAGTAAGGTTCATGGGAACATAAGATGATTTGGATTGGAAGGGACCACAGGAGATCCCTAGTCCAACCTCCTACTCATACAGGGTCTCCATGGGATCAGACCAGGGTGCTCAGTGTGTTGTCCAGTTACATTCTGAAATTCTCAAGGATGAAGACATAACTTCCCTCAGCAGCTTGCTCCACTGGCTGGCTGTGCTCATGGTAGTACAGTTTCTCATTACACCAATCTGGACCTCTCCTATGTCAGATTATTATTGTTTCCCACCCTCCTGCCATGCATTTCTGTCATCTCATTCAAGTTGCAAATGTCAATCACTAGGACTTTGGCATTAAACCCTTATCAATTTGCAGTGTCTGTTTTTCCATTGAAAGTACAAATCCCTCTAGGGCAAATTTAAAGTTTTTGAACAGGTAGTGATTTTCTGCAGTCCCCTGACAAGTGGTTGAGGACCACCAGCTGGAAAACACTGCCACATTCCCAGTTAAAGGCTTGTCAAGTTTCAGCACAGAAGACTGGGGAGCCGAATGGTAGAGCACCAGTCGAATTGGAAAGATGATCCTTGGGAACAGATGTCTAGCCATGAAGAAATCTTAACATTGACAGTGAAGTAAATTTATTAAGCTGGAGAGAAAAAGGTACAATAGAGACAACATAATCTGTTCACTAATTAGAAAGAGCTGGCACCCAAGCTGCTGTAAATCAGTTGAGCTCCAGTTCTTTCAGTGGAGATGTATGACTCTTACACCACCTCAGGATTAGGCTTGAAGTATCCTATCCCCTAAGGAGCTATTCCTTGTCTCATTCTATGTATCATCTTCCATGTGCCACACATCATATACCAACAGCTTGTTATGTCTATACAGTACTGCACTGCATGGTAATTCATTGCTCACTGACATGTCAGAAATTTTTTTAATTATGTGCTTCTGCTGCTCCAAGATAGAGTGAACTCAGAATATTAAGTTCTATTTACATTAGGCATTCATTTAGATTATGTGGCACATCCAACATCCTCACAGAATAGCTAAAACTCCTTTTGATGCTTGCTTTCTGCTTGAACAAATCAGCTTTAACAATTTTTCCTTCTTTGGCACAAGTCAAAGGTGAAAAAGTTATTACAAGGACCAACAGTTCAGTCGAAAAAGTCTGTAGCATGCTAAAAGGAGCACAGGCAGTGTACTTGTGACACTGTTTAGTGAGATTGAATGAGCACTACATTAAACAGCTCTTATTTCTCTGTAGAATGGAAGGCAGAAGTGGAAGGATCACATTCAGGTTTAAAAGAAGAGCTCTCCTGGGGGTGTGGCAGTGCATAATTGCATTCTAAGTCTAGCTGAATCTGCAATCTGATGCAATTCTAGTTCCAGTCATGAAGTCAGAAGTCATTCCATGATATTGTTCTAGATTTTTAATTACAACTCCTGTCTAAGCAGTTATTTAAGTACATGTTAAACTCTCACTTCAACAGGATCACTAACATGCTTCCAAGTTAAGACACATGGTTGAGTGAGTGTCTAGCTTAATCACGGCAAAGTTTGATTAATTCCTAAATCAAACTAAGTAAAGATTCTCAGAGATAAAAGGAATTCAGACTGGCCCCTGGTGCAATACCCCATGCCAGGGCAGGTAAGGCACAGGGGCTAAATAGAAGCATGACACAAGATGATTCACATAGTATTGATCCTGTTGAGGCTGTTAGGTGGATTATTCACTGATGTAACTCTGACATAGCGCTGGCAAAGCTGACAAAACAATGCTGATAGGCAAGTGCTCAGATTTACTGGCAGAACAATAGGAGGGCAAAGTGAGGAGTGAAGAGGCCTACTGCCCCAACTCTTATCTCTGCCACTTCATGCCAATGAGGTACAGTTGCAATACAGTCTTCAACACAGTAATAACTATTCACACATTCTCTACATGGCAAATGAACAAGGAGGACTACAATTAGCGTTGTGCTACTGCTTCTGGTGTAACTTCTCCTCATTCATTAGTTCAACATCCAATCCATCTGCTGGACACCAAATGAGACCCAGAATTCTTAGCAATGTATCAGCTAAAACACACATAGTCAAAGAACGCAATGTAATTCTGTATGATTTAGCTGAACCAAGCTGGATTTTTTTTCCACTGGAAAAAATTATGGATTATATTAATAAACCATTAATGGATTATATCTGTTTCAGGTTTCCAGTTCCTCTTCTTGGGATGCTTTAGTCTACATATCAAAAAATACACCTTTGTTTATAAGTCTGAAATCTACAAAGGAAGTAATTCCATTGCATCAAGTTGCTTCTCCTCAAACTTCCCAAAATAGTTCTCTTTCAAGCAGAATCCAGGTTCAGAAAAACTTTAGCACTATAAAAAAATGGAAGCAGTCACTTTTTTTATTAGCTTTACTTCTAACTCACTTCAGATTTCAACCATAACCATTCATAATCTTATAATATTTAGAAGCATTGCAGTTCTGGCTTCAGCTGAAGTATTCCAGATCCAGTGTGATTAGATTTGGGTTGTTAAATGCTGGGGGTCTTTCTGAGGAAAGCAGTATTAGAAAAAAATAAAAATGCTTAGAGAAAATATTTAGAGAAAAGTATTAGTGTTGCTTTAAGTGATGAACCTGTGCCATCTCTTATAAACTCTGTCTCTCCAAAACTAAAAAATATATAACAGTTATAGGGCCTCAAGATATATGTGAAATTAATCTGGTGAGAAATGCAAGAAATGAATCTCTTTACATAAAGAATAAAAAGGCAAAAGCTAAGTTGATGCTAAACCTAATGAAGTCATGACAGAGATATAGATAATATACTTTAGCCACCCTGCTCTTTTCTCAGTTGTCCTAAACAGTAGTGACTACTGATTACAAGGAATACAAAGGAACAGAAAAACCCACATTTTTAGTATAGCTAAATTGAGTTTACACTCATGAACCATTTATGACAACAAGGGCTTAATAAAATCTCTCAAAAGGCCATACTTCGACAAACCAGCAGAGTTGAACATGTATCAAACTGAAAACTATAACCAACGGGACTTAGGCTCCAAAGAAGGAGGTTAAGCTCTTGTTAATTCTGTGTGTGGACCTCTGTATGCATTTTCATCACTGACCATTAAAAAGAAGAATTGGCCAGGAGAGGCAGAGAAGACTCCTGAGTCACTAAAAAACTGACACCATTTTAACTTTTCTTCTTCTTAATCCTCTTGCTGTTATGTGGCACACAGAAATATAAATTATAGGAAATAGTTACTTTTAGGAAAGCATAAACACACATCATTAAACACAAATAAGAAAAAGGAATTGTCCCTTATCTCCGACAAAAGGGAAAACAAATTGCCCAGTTTTATCCACTTCTGCCCCCACCCTCCCCTGATGCAGGAATTTTCACAGAATGAACAGTCTTCTTTGACTATTCAGGTCAGGCAGAAGCAGTTTATAAGGTATAGGAGGGAACACAGACCAACAGAGTTCAGCCTTTTATCTATATGAACCCTGACTTACAAGCAAGTACCAAGGCTTACACAGATTTAGAACACATCTAAATTGCACCATGAAAGGGCCTGATATGGCAAAGGAGCCTCTACACAGAAGGAACTTTGTTTCCAGCAGATGTGGCTGAGTGGGCCTGATAACTAAAAAGTGCAGCCAGGCAACCTTGACAAACCTCTTTTCCTCTGGCCTGGGAGACTCTGTATTGTGTCCTTGACCAACTTTCAGGCCTAGCAAGGCTTCCACACAATTTATTATCTGAAAAAATAACAATGTTTCAGGCATCAAAAGATGTTTATTTTGCTCCTCCTGTTGCCATGTTTATCAAGACTTACAACAATTCAAGTTTTTCATATTGTTTCCCTAGCATGTTGCATCCAAAGAAGCAGAGAATTTATAGCTTCAGATGTTGCTAGAATAAAATAAAGCAGTGTCAATTGTTCTTTACTAAATCCTACTTTACTTCTCTTCACTGTTTTTTTCTTTATGCAAACTATAACCCATCTGACCTGCTTCAGGTATCACTCACCCCACTGTCTATGAAGCAACTAGGTGAATGGAGCTTGCAGGCTGACCCAGTATGGTTCTCTTCCCATTTGGCAATCATTTATGGCATCACATCTCTCTCTCTCTAAACTGCTTTTGTTAAATAACTTGATAAACTAACAAAGTCAAACAAAATGCACATGATCCTTCAGCATGGTAGTCTACCTACTGATGTAATTACATGAGATTGTCATGACTGCAGATTTGACATCTGCAAAAAATACTTTCTCTGAAAGTAGACGAAAATATATTCAAAACTTTCTGCAGGGAGGCATTTTCTGCATGGTTCTTAATTCAAGGCTTGTGGCATTCTTAAAATATTTTTTTTAATTGAGTTTTGGGGTATTAAGAGAACTTGTTGTAGTACCTATGACCTAAAGCCACAATCTGCTTTTGTATTTCCCTTCACAACTGGGCAAATCTAAAAGCTCCCAGACCTAACTCAGAGCTGGTATTCTTCCTCCAGTCTGAAAGGATGGTTTGTTTCAAAACAGAACCAAGAAAACAAAGGCCATCAGCATTTCAAATCATCTCTTTGGCATTACACTACAGATTCCTTCTCTCTGCCTGAGCCATATGAACTGTGTGTATCTTCCTCCCTCACCTCTTACCATACAACTTTCTGTGCTGGGATCTTGAGCAGAGCTCACTAGACACCAGCCCCACAATGGGGCTTGGCTCTAGATGAACACAAGAGATCTCAATGAAGAGCTGGGAGCTAGAGTAGTACATGGGAGACTTTCTTTGCTTGACTACAAATCACAGCAGCAAGTTTCAAACATGACCTGCCAAGAGGTGAGGGAAAGAGGGAAGTGGACAAGGTTAAAGCCATGTACCATCAAGCAAAGCCTGCAGAAGAGCTAGGCAGCTGCTGGGAGTCAAGCTAAGGACTTAGGGGAGTGAACACCCACTAAATCTGAGCTTGAAGGCTATCTAAAGTTCAGTGCACAAGTACAATTGTACTGGACCTGAAACATGCCAATACCAGTGGGAGAACAGTAGTATCTTTTCAGGATTTGTTGTCATATATGGATGACTTGACCTTCTAAGAGTATCCAAGTAGTCCAGCTTGAAATGGAAATGTGTCTCTTCAAGAGTCTCAGAACTACATGTCCAAGGCTCAAGCAGGCTTCAGACACCCACTTTTAATTTTCAATAGCCAAGCAATGTCTCTTGCCTGAGAGCATAGTAATAAACCACAGAGCAATAGCTGGAAAGCTGTACCAGTACAATGCTGATTTACCTGCAGGGTGACAAGAGGAAAAATTTAAGCATTTCTACTTCTGGGAATTAAAATTTCTGTCTTACCATGTGTGATGACCACTGAACTCCCAGCAAAGGAGCTGCCTAGAAAGCTTCCAGATAACAGCTGGAGTTGCAAAGAGAGGATCTACAACTTAGCAAAAGAACAGACTGTCCTCAGCCACTTTTGGAGGCTATGACATCTTGTATCTACGAATACAGGAGGAAAACCTTCAAGTAGTGTAAATCTGCATAGCAACAATCACTACAAAGGATTGGTGCAAGTTTCTTTAAAGGGGGGAGTAATCTGTTTTAACAGACACCCCAAAAGGTCTTACAGCAGTAAAGATCACCTTGTCCTCTATTTGCACGAGTCTAACAACAGTGGTACTTGGACCCATCTGTGCCCCTTTATGCTGCTAGGGCAACCACTAGTAACGTTAGTAACTAAGACTTCTCAGAAAATTTCTAGCTCTACCATTCTGTTTGCACTATAATATTTACCCCACGTCTCACAGAGCAAAGAGTACTGGAAAAGCTATTAATACTTCTACTTCAGCCACAAGATGCTATCATGCTACAGTTATTTAGCTTTTACTTGCTATTAGTTTTCTTCTGATTTACATGCAATGATGGTTGTAGCTTAGATGGCCTCAATCAAGATTTATGCTCTCTGGAGACTTGAGATAATTTAGAAAATGAAGAAAGATAAGCGAGACTCTCTTTTGCATGTTTATAATTTAGCAAATGTTCGTGATCTCTTGAAATTTGTGCACGCATATGTGATTTTTATACCTTCTTTTTCCTTAACTATTACCCAGTCCAGATGTCTGATCTGTGTAAGACATTTATGCCAGCACAAGAAAGGATTAATCAGAAAATAGGAAACAGAAGGAGGAGAGAAAATACCAGGATTGGTATATTCCCTGAGAAAAGGAGAGAATGATACAACACAGACGTCAAACTGTTTTGGGTTTTTTGCTGGCACAGTCGAATAGCATTTGTGATATTCTAGTCTAAGTCTCAACATACAAGATTCTACATCATTAAAAGCACTTGAAATGCAGAAATGCAGTGCCATGTACAGAAAATTCTGATATTTGACTATCTTTTTCTTCCCAAATAGCAACAGTATTAGTAAATCATTTTCTGTAAAAAAAAATCTGAAAAAAAATCCCTTCTGCAATTACATGTATCTGACTAGGCTGAAGTGATCTGTTTTATCTTTGTTATCTGACATTACTTGTTGCAGCATGGCATGGCATAACACATCAAACAGTATTTAGAGACTGAACCATAGACTCACAAAATGGTTTGCATTGGAAGGGACCATAAAGATCACCCAGTTCCAACCCCCTGGCACAAGTAGGGACACCTTCCACTAGACCAGGTTGCTCTGAGCCCAATCCAACCTGATCCTGAACACTTCCAGGGATGAGGCATCCACAGCTTCTCTGGGCACCTGTTCCAGTGCTCCACCACCCTCACACTAAAGAATGAATTCCTCATATCCAATTTAAACCTACCATCTTGCAGTTTAAAGCCATTCCCCCTTGTCATATCATTACACGCCCTTGTAAAAGTCCCTCTCCAGCTGTTTTGTAGAACACTTTACATATGAAAGGCTGCTCTAAGGTCTCCGTGGACCCTTCTCCAGGCTGAGCAGCCCCACCTTCCCCAGCCTGCCTTCATAGGAGAGGTGCTTCAGCCCTCTAACCATTTCAGTGGCCTTCTCTGTCATGCTGTTGGCCCCAGAGCTGGATGCAGTACTCAAGCGGAGTACGAGGGGAAAATCACTCCCTTAACCTTCTGTT
This sequence comes from Rhipidura dahli, assembly GCA_013399225.1. Taxonomy (NCBI): domain Eukaryota; kingdom Metazoa; phylum Chordata; class Aves; order Passeriformes; family Rhipiduridae; genus Rhipidura; species Rhipidura dahli. Next base: position 27,245 of record VXAC01006421.1, on the reverse strand, counting down.
CATGCTTCTCTGGATGCAGCCCAGGATTCCATTGGCTTTCTGGGCTGCAAGTGCACATTGCCATCTCATGTTGACCTTCTCATACACCAACATTCGTAAGTCCTTTTCTCCAGGGCTGCTCTCAATTCTCTGCCAGTCTGTATTTCAGCTTGGGATTGCCCTGATCCAGGTGCAGGACCTTGCACTTGGCCTTGTTAAACTAAATGAAGTTTGCACAGGCCCACCTCTCAAGCCTGTCCAGGTACCTTAGGATGGCATTCCTTCCTTTCAGCTTGACTGCTCCATACAGCTTGGTGTCATCAGTGAACTTGCTGAAGGTGCCCTCGATCCCACTGTCCATGTCATCAACAAAGATATTCTAGAGTATTGGCCCAAATACTAACTCCTCAGAGACACCATTTTTCACTGGTCTCCACTTGTTCATCGTGTTCATCGAGCTGTTGACCACAGTTTTTGACTGTGACTGTTCAGCCAATTCCTCATCCATCGAGTGGTCTATCCATCATCTCTGTGTTTCTTCAGTTTTTGCACAGTTCCAGGTAGAATAATGTCATTCTCCCACCACGTTTATAGCACCATCACAGAAGGCCACCAAGTTTGTCAGGCACAATTCACTTAGTGAAGCCATGTTGGTTGTCACAAATCCCGTTTGTTTTCCACACACCTCAGCATAGTTTCCAGCAGGATCTGCCAGGCACAGAGGTGAGACTGACCACCCTGTATTTCCCTGGGTGTTTCTTTTTTCTCTTTTTTAGAAATGAGGGTCATATTTCCCCTTTTCCAGTTAGTGGAACCTTCAGCAGGCTGCCACACCTTCTCAAGTACGATCTTCATCCACCTGTTCCCTTATTACTCACAGCTGCAAATCATCAGGACTTGTGCACCTTTCCTGACACGGTCTCAAATCTGACTTTTTTCCTACAGGAGGTGGTTCTTCATTCTCGCAGTCCCTGCCTTTGCCTTCTGTGACTTGGGTGGTCTGGCTGGAGCACTTCGCAGTGCAGACCAAGGCAAAAAAGTTGTTGAGTATTTCAGCCTTCTCCACATAACCAGGTCTCCTGTTTCCTTCCAGAGAAAGCTCACATATTCCCTAGTCTTCCTTTTATCACCAATATAACTACAGAAGATTTTTTTCTAGTCCTCTGAGACCACTGGCCAGATTAGATCTCCTAACCTGATCCTTGGCTGCTTGGATGGCAATTCCTCACAGTCTCCCTGGGTTTGTTTCCATTCTCTGTAGGTCAAAAAATTAAAAGAAACGTTCTTCCATCACCTAAATCTCCAAATATTCGATGTCTTTCTCCCAGTATCATTGGTTAAATGTTTCTGGCTCTGTTGAATTGAAACAAAATTGCCATTAAAAATTCTGCTAAGACATTTTTATTCCGCTTTGCCTTCTGCTAGCCATTCTCAATTGTGTAAAGAGATGACAAGTAGGTTTGCTATGGTTTGAAACTGTAATGGGAGTATTTTATGGCGTGTTCACCCAGGTGTGAAGGACAATACAAGGTACAAGTAGAAGGGCTAGTGAGCCAGCCCTCCAATGAGCTAATGTGCTTGGAAGGTTCCAGCAGCACAGTGCTGCTGCTAGAGCTGCTACCAGTCTGCTGAAAGCTGAAATGGCACAGTGCTAGGAAATGCAAATTAGAAACATGCACAGGTATTGGGTTTTGACCCTCAGTCTGTAAGTGTAATTTAGTAAAAGGTCAGTGGTTTTATTATATCTGGTTAGGTTGCCCTTGTGTTGTTAAGATACGTGTAGAAATTTATGTTGCTCTGATTCTTTCTGGCTCATTTCTTAGCTATTAATACTTGCTAGCCTTTGATATGCAAGTGCAAATTTGGGCTTAGTTCTCTAAGAACTATTGTCAGTATTGTGAACTGGACTCATGAAAAGAAGTGACTTCATTTTGTCATAGATGAAGCTTGCAGTATTACAGAAGACAAACTAAGCAGCAGGCTTGACCTGGGATACTTTCTGTGCATCTTTCATGATTATCCTATTTTCCAAAACAAATGAGCAGTCCAGCCTGTAGAATTAATGTTCAGCTTTAATTGCATAGTGCTATAGCTTTTGTCTTATGATACACAAACATCCTCATATATTTTAGCCTTGAATTAGTTCAAAGTTTTCTCATCTGTTGTTAATTCAAAGGCTTTGTTAGTATAGTCACTTTCATTCTCTTTCTCTTTTATCACCTGTCACTTCCACTCCCACTCTGTCAGTCTTTACCGTATCTCCTAACTGCAGAAAAGAAAAGCCAACAACCTCCTCCATCCTAGGGAAGAATACATTTTGAATGACCTACATATTTTCAACTTATCTTGCACTATCTGTTTTTAAGATGACTGTAATGAATACACACACAAATAAAACAACCCCCTTTTTTTAACCTCTTTTTTTTCACTTTAATTTTCTGTTTTTTGGACGTGATGAGTTTTAATGTCTATGCATCCAAGAGACCCACAATCATGTCAGGTCACAGCACCAGATCACTAGAGATGAATACTACCTCAGCTGTTTTACTTGTTACAGTCCTTGTGTGTCAGAAGCTGAGCCATGGAGAATGGGAGCAGTGCTCTTTGGTATTCAGTATCTGACTAGGATTTGGGTGTTCCTATATATTGAAAGGTTTCAGTCTCAAACGTTGAGATTAGTTTCCCCTGTTTTCATAAGAAATCACCAAATCTGTCTACGACATTGTAATGGGAAATAACAATTCTTGCCTGTCCACTGCAGGATCTTGGAGATGGCAATCAGTTGTTATTAATAGCCTCTGCAATGCCAAACACAACAGAACACTTATCTAGATGTGCAGGAATTACTGAATTACAAACACAGAGTAATTGGAAATAGCGAGTAATGGTGTTTTGTGTCATGGGTCATCTCAAGCTGTTTCTGTTTTATTGTCACTCTGTTGTCTGTTTTATGGTCATTCTGTTTTAATGAAGGATCTGTTTGGTGTTAGATGTCCAAAGCTGTAACCACAGAGAGAAAACAGCTTCACCTAAATTCCCAGTGAGGCTTTTATTTTCTGAAAACATTAAGGAGAAACAAAAGATCTGGGACATGCTAGAGAGTGAGTTTATAGTTCTTCTTATAGTTTATATGTCTCTGCTGTGTAAACATGCAGAAGACATATCTACAAAATGGAAATTAAACCAGACAAGATTGGGACTGTTGATTTACCAGGTTACTAGTTCTACTGAGGCCAGCTGTGTAAAAAAACCTAAGATACTACTCAGCTACACTTAGTGGATGAGACTTAAACAGTCATGTAGTATGGAGACTGGCTATATAGTACAAAATGTTGAAAGAGAGAGGAAATTCCTCATTTGGTCCCTCGCAGAAGCTATCGTGTCATTAAACAGCAGCTATTTACATCTTCATTCAGAAGTGATTAAACCAGTGAATAAACTCTCACCAACAGTAGCTGCTAGAAATTAGTCATTTTAAAACAAATTAAAAGGAAAAAAAAAAAAAAAAACAACAAACCAACAAACAAGCAGTCCAAAATACAAAAGAAGGTATTTCATGAAGAATGGGGATCCTCAACTTCCCATGCTGAGGTTCTACTTCTGTGACTTCCACTCAGCCTGTTCATTATATAGAGTACATTACAGTTACAGCAGCAGATTATGAAAGTGTTGGTCACTTTCATAAGCTGACAGCAGCCTCCTCCCATCAGTGCTGCCTCCCATGCAGCTAAATCTACCCTCTCTGAAAGTCCAGCTAACTTGAAAGAGCAGATGGCTAATCTTGGGGAAGACTAAGGCAGACTGCATAAGGAAGAACTTTGAATAATTCACCATTCACTATCTTCCTGCTAGGCCTGTGTTACACAACCACCATGCAGTTTGCCTCTTCCAGTGAAGCAGTGGCTGAAAACTGAGCTCAATTTATCAGCTGATCTATCAAACATCAAGAAACAAATGTTTTGCCAAAGTCACACAATAAAGCTGACACTTAACTAACTGAATCCTTCTGCTTCCTATCTGTAGCAGGGTGCTCTTATGATGTGCTCTCCCCTGTTGAAAGGCTGACAGTTGTGCAGGTTTTCTTGTTTCCTTTCTCAAACGGCTGTTCCCTGATGATTAGCAAGCCACACCCATCCTGTCAGATCCAGACTGAGCTAGACTGACCTGGCACCTTTGACTGCCAAGTCTAAATACCATCAACTCTTATGCCTCAGTACAAAACAGATGCCCCTTAAAACAGTCACAGCTGGTTTTATACACAACAGACTGTCTGTTCAGGCAACACAGATGGCTAAGAACAGAGCAAGGCTTTGCTCTTTTCTCTGGCTTCAGGTCAAAATAAAATGAGGGTTTCAATCTTCATATTATCAGAGACATGACCTGTGACAGAGGAAGGTTTCTGCACCATGTAGGACAGTGTTACAGTCAGTACAAACTGGTAGAGCAGCTGTAGAACACTCCAAGGGACTGTACCATCTACCCTGGACGTATTCTCCGAGGAGATCAAGGTGTCCAGATAGGACACTGCTCCTCTAAGCACATGCACATATACAGAAACAATCTGCTTCTGGGGACCCTAGAGTCCTCAGATATAAGGAGAAAGAAATTTTTTTATGATCATGTATTACTAAATTATGAAACATTCCGATGCCACAGCAGTATTTAAGAAGAGAAAGATTTTAAAAAGTGCAAGCTGCATAAATATTGAAAAAAAACATGGTTTGAAGAAGAGTACAGACTAGGCCTAGGAATCTAGGATTTATGGCTCGAGAGTCTCATACTTCTCCTCTAACCCATAATTCATCTGGGATGCACTTAGCTGACTGTGTTGCATTCTTTCATATTCTGAGGCTCCTATTTAGAAAAACAGAGTTTGAGCAAGATTGAAATCTGGTTTCTAGTATGTGGATAATCTAGCTGAACTAAAGAAGATAGTTTATGTGCCTAAAGCAGAGCACATACGCCCATATGCATAAATGCCTTACTGAATAGGGATCAAATTAATTGACATTTTCTACAGCTGAAAGATTTGCCACTGATGTGCAAGCACTGGGTTCCTGAAACACCAAAGAACATATACATTTTACTTACAGCTTTACAAAAAGACAGAAACTACAGTGATGTAGAAAAGGGATAAATCATAGAACCATAGAATGGCTTAGATTGGAGGGGACCATAAAGATTATCTAGTTCCAGGCACCCTGCCTGGGCAGGGACACCTTCCACTGGACCAGGTTGCTCAGAGTCCCATCTAACCTGGCCCTGAATCCTGCCAGGGATGGGGCATCCACAGCTTCTCTGGGCAACCTTTTCCAGTGCTTCACTGCCCTCATAGCAAAAAATTTTATACCAATATCTAATCTAAACCTATGCTCTTCCAGTTTAAATACATTCCTCCTTGTCTTGTTACTATACATCCTTCTATATAGTATTTTTACTTGTCTCTTGTAGGTTCCCTCTCTTTCCACTTCCCTCTACTGTAACAGCATTTCCCTGACTGCAATTAGGTCACCCCAAAGCCTTTTCTTTTCCAGGCTGAATAATCCCAATTATGTCAGTATTTCCCTACAGGAGAGGTGCTCCGTAATTCTAATAATCTCCACGTCCCTCCTTTGGGCTCGCTCCAACAGGTCCCTGTCCTTCCTGTGCTGGGACCCCAGAGCTGGGTGCAGGGTTCCAGGTGGGGTCTCAGCAGAGCAGAGCAGAGGGGCAGAATCCCCTCCCTGCCCTGCTGCCCACGCTGCTTTGGATGCAGCCCAGGACACGTTTGGCTCTCTGGGCTGGGAGTGCCCATGGCTGGGTCATGTCCAGCTTCTTATCCATCAGCACCCCAAATATCTTCTCAGCAGGGCTGCTCTCAATCATCCTCCAGCCTGTGCTGATACCTGGAGTAAATTCATGATAGCTGTTCTGTGGCTAGAAAAAAACCAATTACATATATGCTAAATCTTTAAAATTCTCATTTGAAATAACTTATTTTTTACTGTGAGACAATTACAGACAAAATAGTACTCTTTGCTGCATTTTCTCCTATTAATGTATGAGGTTTACTGAGATCCTATAAAAACTGAAAATTCAAGTAGGATCAAAAAATGATCCTTATTTAAAAACCTAGTGTGTGACTTACATCTTGGTCTTAAAGATTTCCCCAGAGCTGTAGGTGAACTGCACTAAAACAACATGAATGGTAATTTGGATGGAACAGGAAGGGCAGACACACTGAACCATTTTCCTAATTCCTGCTGTAAATAGCAAGCAGCTCTCAGAATATTTCTCATCTTTATATGAACTCAATTCCTATAAAAATGACTTCAGTTAGTTCTATTGTCATTTCACTTAAATGGATAAAGCAACGTGACCTACTAGAAATTAATGACCTCATTGTATGATTAGAAAATGCATCCACGTACTAGAGCTGACATCCACTCTGACTTCGCTTTCCTAAACCTCAGCATGAGGCAGGTTTATGAGTTGGAGATTGAGAGTGTGCCAGTACTTTCAAAAGAATATGCTCTCTTGTTCCATTCAGGTGAATTTGGAGTTGTTTATTCTCAGCTCCCTCTGTGTTTTGCACATCTTCACAAGTGTTCTCAGTTTACTCTAAATGAATTTCAATTTTCCACAGATCACTGTCAGCTTCTGACCTCAGCTGTACCAAGCCAAGTCTTAATTCAAAGCCAAAGCAACACGGCAGGTGATTGATAAGTAGAAAGCGTTCTGCGAAGTATACACAGAAAGAATACCATTGTGACTGCAAACTTTTTTCTAGAGCCACAAGAGCCCAGCTGGAAAACCAAAAATAGCATGTCCCATTGGCTTTTATTTATTCAAGAACAGAAGTTCCTTGAGACGTAGGTGACAAAATCTTTAATGTAGAAGTGTAGAAGGTATCTGCTTATTTTTAATAATGCACTTGAACACATGCATCCAACCCACTCCTTAGGATGTAAGCATGGGTTCTGGAAATTGAGAATTTTCTTGGAACACAGGTATTTTGAAGCTTTAAAATAATTTGTATCACCTTCATGCTTTGACTGATGGCATCTCTCATTTCCTTGTCTGTTTCTGAGATGCTGGTATAAGTCCCTTCACTCTCAATATGTACACACAGTATCAGAGCAGAAAGTCACACAACTCAGACACAGTGAGACAGTAGGAAGTTATCTCTCTCTTTAATGGACAGCAAAGATCTCATCACTCATTCTGCACTCATCAAACATGCCATTCTTATTGATCTTGCTTTATTGTTTCATGAAAAAAATTTAGTGGAATGTGAAACAGGCAAAGACAGCAAATTCAAAAGTATAAGTCAAAAACCAGTGCTACTGAAACTGAAAACTGCTTACTCTTTTGCCATGGAGCTTGTCTAGATTCACCCCTTATAATCAAGGTCAATGTCCAAATAAATAGGAGAATGACTAGGAAGGGAATCAGCACTAGAACAATGAGAAGAAAAATAATATCTGTGAATTGTAGCCCAACTTTCAAGTAACACTATATAGCGGTTTTCTGTACACAGGTAAGTATGAAACACTTTCCCACTAAATTCTCTGATCTAATTAAATTGTCACTGTAACAGTATGTTGGAAACAAGGATAAAAGTAAATGAGATCTTCAGCTGCAAGTATCTTTGCTTTGGGCCTTCAACTGCTCCTATTAAGGCAAGAACTTCTAGAGCTGTGATGTCATGCTGTACCAGCCAGCATTACCTGTATGAATCTTGTCAGATAAATCTTAGCCAGTGCAAGAAGACCTGAACAGATAAACTGCTGGCTTTCAATAGCAATCCTCACTAGTAGTCTAAGAAGAATTTATTTTATAGAGAATTCCTATAATCAGGATTTGTTCTTTCTTAAAAATAAAACTGACAGTAGGTCTAGAATGCTTTTGTTTTTCCAAATAAGATCTGAAGAGGCTTTCTTTTGGTGTCTCCTTGTCTCAAAAAGTATATTGTTTTGAACAAAAAGTTCTTTGGGAAATGAGTAGAGACTCTTAACATGGTACTATAGGAAACATTGTGGTCCTAAGAGAAACAGACAAGAACGGTACAAGACTATCAATTGAGTCTCCAACTTGAGACTAAACTTGTTCTGTTATATCTCAGACTAATAACCTTAAAAAAAAGCAGTGAGGTGTAATGATCCAATGCCTTTCTGTTCTTCAGAGACAGTTCCCACTGCTCCTTCTCTGCTAGACCAACCTGTATGTTTGCTATAGCAAGGGATGGCAGTTGTTTTTGCTCTGCTCTTACTGTCTTAATTTCATGCTCTAGGCCTGAACATAGAGCTAAATTCTACTGTGTGTTTCTCAAAGGCTCATTCTTCCAAAATTTCAGAGTACTTAATGTACCGCATTATTTGTGCCAGCTGAATATTTAATGAAATCCTAAGATTTTGAATACGAAGAAAAGAAGGTGACATTCATTTCTAATAAGGTGGTATGAGAGGAAAACACTAGCACATATTATGTACAAAGCAACATTGGACTGATTACTGATAAATCAGCTTGGCAGAAACCCGTAGACATGCACATGGGAGGGAGAATGCAAAATTCAGGTGAGCACTCAGGTAGCCCCAACTGGGATTGGCAAAAAATACTGGATAAACTGTAAGGGAATCAGTGACAGAAATGTATTTGCAAGATAAACTGGCAACTGCCATTACAAAGATACGTTGCTTAGTTAATTTGCACAGGAAGCTTCTGAGAATGACCTTCTGCTTTGATTGCTTTCCAGTTTACAGCTGGAAAGCCAAACCTTTTCTCCCAGACATTGCTACCATTAAGCAGTGCAGAAAAAGTGGGATTCAGAGCAACCAACAATTCAGCAAATCGATTCCACCTCTAAATACTGCAAAAGCGAAGCTATTTGCTGCAAGAGCATGTTGACTCAGTGGGCAAGTGGACAAAATTGGCACTGGCAGAAGCTTGCAAGTGTTCATCAGAGTTAGTTATGAAGTAGAGTTTTATGTCTACAGCCAGGACTGGGCATAAATTAATGTGAAATAACTGCCATTTTCAGGTTTTTGAAGAGGCTAAAGTGTAGTGCTATTACATGAAAATCCAGGTGTTTGAGCATCATAAGGTACAATGAGATTCATTCCTTTTAAGGTTTAAGGTTTTTAATACCCTTTTCTTCATCCATTATTTTTTTCATGGATATTCCTAGTAAATTCATAATAACATTCTTGGTACTGTCAAAGACTGCAGCAGAAATGGGTATAAACAGGTAAAAATAGATGGAAAATAAAAACATGGACACAGCCATCCCAGGTATAAACATGTCCTCTTTGGCCATTTGGAAGAAATGTTGCTATTGTCAAATGTCCTACTATACTCAGCCAGTAAGCATCTCCATCAAGTAATTGGTCAGACAAGCATATGTCACTTTGTCAAAGCAACTGGATGTGATTGATTTTAAAAATTAAATGTCTAGATGGACACTCTAATCCACTCCAAACCACTAAGGCACTAGTGGGTGCCTTCTGTTCCTAGATACCCATTATCTAATGCAAAACTTACAGAAGAACCCATATATCTGGTTTATTCACTTTCATGAAGGCACTGGGCAGAACACAGGAGGCCTTCAGCGGTGTTATGCCACATTAATCTATGAAGAGATTTATGAACAAGAGCAAAGCAGTCAGCCATGACTCAAGGAAAAGTCACCTTTCTTCTTTTTGCAGTTCCTCTCTTTCTGCTGTCTGAATTTACAGACCTGATCAACAGCTCTGAAGCAATTCATATTTTCTCTACAGTGCTCATCTGATATTGACCAGTCAAAACTAGCTTGTTGCTCATTCTCCATCCCTTGGCTTAAGTATAATAAGGGCATAAGTAATTAATTTGCTACCTCCCTGTTGCAGATGAAAAGCCAGAATTATACACCCAAAAGCAAGCCTGAGTTTGCTCAGGCTTTAGTTTTACACTGCAACCCCAAGGCAAGGCAAACGTCTCTCTTATCTCCCTGTGAATAGTTTACAGTTCTTTCTTTGCAATGCAGTTCTTTCTGTATATATTTTCTTGTTAATCTCCTTATTCAGCTCTCCACTGCAAATTTCATGTCAGACTTTTCAGTACAAAGTTATGAATGCTTTACTGGCCTTCCTCTTTCCTTGTTTTTGAAACTGTGCAGTGAGCAGGATATGTTCCGGTTACTATAAAGTGAATGTTCAGTCTTGGTCTAAATGCCAGCAAGTGAACAACGGAAGAGAACAATAAGCCAAAACACCCAGAGATAAAAAAGTTAAAAGTAGGCTGTCACATTCAGGTCTTTGTTGCATTCTCCTCATCATCAAGACCTTTGACTCAGGCATCTATAGCAGGGTAGAGGATGAGTCTACCATTATTTTCATTACGCTGATGAATGAACTCATTCTGTATGGGAAAGTAAATATTATGATGCTTGGCACTATAGCTTTGATGTTATTTGAAGTTTCCTGCTGCTTCAAAACAGAAAGAGCAGTGACTTGTGCTGTTGAGAATACAAAGGCCTACCAACAAGGGTGTAGTTCACATACTGGTCTGTTAAGGTCCTGAGTGGCACTGTCATCTGGCACCCAACATTCTGCTTAATTCTTTCTCATGTTTATACAAATAAAAAAGAACTGTTGACACTTTTGGGATCTTATTAAGCCAGGGCCCACAAGGCACTTTGCAGAAGATCAAGGCATTGAATATATGCAATGATCCCACTAAATCTTCATCTGTTTCACTGTTGTGGGCAACAGATCATTTTACATTGTTTTTATATGCTGACAGCTAGCTACGATAGACTAGCTATAAAAATACCATCTTCCAAGAAATTGCAGAGTTGGTCACAGAATAGCTGTCATGACAATTAACAGAGACATTGCTATTTTGTTCTCACTGGAGTTCTCCATTGCCTATTGTGAAATGGCCTCTTCTGAGTATTTTATTTGCTCCTTAGTTTATCAGTGAACAACTAAAACTGTTTATCAAACCATCTTGAGGCTTGATCTAGAGGTTAGAGAGGTCCTTGATTTATCTGAAATGCATTTATGCATTTTTGATCGCATTGTTTAATACTGAGTAAATCTTTCTAAAATGTCACAGATTTAGTCTCAGGTGAATATTATGCAAATAGTATTTCAGTGACAGGCAGAAGAGCTGTGAAGATCTTTGTCCTCACTGCAGAGAAGAGTTTGGATGCATGTAGCTATGAAAATGGAGGACAAAAATCTGGACTATTTGATGATGATGATAATAATAATAAAAACAACATTAATATTAATAATAATGCTGAAAACCAGTGCTTCTTCATCTGAATCAAACAGACAAAAATATTGAGCAAAGCTCTCAAGGAAGATTGTTTAGAGAAAGAGAAAACATTTACCACTAACTGAAATAACACATATGTAATTGGAAGGAAAGCAGTTAAATGCGAAAATCTTTCCTAATTCTACACAGTCACCTTTTGAATTAGTCAAACTGATTGATGACTCTTTGAAATCAGTGTAATAATAACAAAGTCAAACTTGACCTATGGAGTTTAATCTTAGCTCTCAACTTTAATCAGTGGAGACAAGAGATTAATGTATACAAAAAAATCTCAATGTCAGAACTGCTGACATATATATCTTATTGCTGTAACTGCCTCTGGAGACCTTGTCTGATGCTCTCAGGGCATTATGTAAAAAATTTTCTTTACTGTTAATAGTGAAAATTAAAGAATAAATAATGGAGAGAGGAAGAACACATTTCTGAGCTCCCACTCTTCTTCACAGCCACTATGCAGTATTGTCTTCTTTGTGGATTGTTGTGTGGTTAGAATCAGATTTCTTGGGAGATAAAAAGTCTGGTAACAGATCATCTTCAGTCTGAACAGCCCTACATGAAAAGCCAGAATGTTGGCTGAAAGAATCATATACCCAGTCCTCAGCTTCCACTGATGAAATAATCTCTGACACAGCTTGCCAGAAATAATTGCACCTAATAAACTGAGAGAAAGCACAATTGAATTTATTACAATTGGGTCAGCTTAGGCAATTTCAGTTGTATCATTCTATGCAAATGATCCCTGCATTCTGACCCACAAAACAAATCCCCTAAACAAGAAACTAAATGCACTGTTGTGCTGGATAAATTCCTTAGTTCTGAGAAAGACCTATCACATGCTGACAGATTGTAGGTAGGTATCTGAGAAGCTGCAAGACTCTTCAGCTTGCAGCCAGTGTTTAATCAAGGAGATGGGGAACCCTTTCCCTCTTTTGGAATCCTTCCAATACTACATAAGAGCTGGGAGCTATCACCAGGTGCTTTCCCTGGCATAGAAGCTGTATCAGCTGAATACATTAAGAAAGGCCTGCAGTATCGGTAGACAAGCGATAAGAGGCAGGAGAGGAATTCCTCTGACCCTCTGTCTCAGGGACCTCAGTGAGCTGTGGCCATAGTCTAACAGAAGCACCACAAATACGCATTTATGCTCTGCATAGAAGCAGTGACACTTTGAGAAGAGCACACCCTGCCCACAGCATTTCCTGCAGAAAGGAGATAGCGAAAAGATGAGGTATCTTGGGATTCCCCTTTTTCACACAGTCTGTCCTCATTACATCTGACCATTTCTGGAAGAGGTAAATGTTACATGTATGGTGAAACAGGAGAATTTGGCCTAAAAAATATCTGCAAGTTCTCTACACAAGTATCTCCTGACATCAGTGGAGATAGCTTATTTCCAGAGTGGCTTTGTCCTACCTCAAAAGCAAAAGCAAGGAGAATTTGTTGTGAATTAACAACGTACTTCTTCATCACTGTGTGTTGTCTATTGACAATAATTCAGCAAGTTTTTTATGGGTAGCACCTCATCTTTTATCCTAAAATAATTCAAGACTATGTCTGTATAAATGGAAAAAATTAGCAAGCTTATCCTTGAAAGATTGATTTTCCTTTGAAATATGACCATTCTTTTACATTTCACCAGCTCTTACTGCTTGAATATTATTCAGGCTTTTAGAATGTATACACATTTGCTTTCAAATGGAAAACCTTCCACACCAAATTATGCTCCAAGACAGAAAGACAGAGCTTAGTAAAGGAAATGGGTTGCAAGTTTTTCTTTCTCTATTACATTCTAAGGAACTTCTTTTACAGTATTTGTCATATAATGGTAAGCCTTTACAAATACTCAGTATTTCCATTTTCAAATACTGAAAAATTAATTTGCTTCAAATACTATGACACTTTAAAAATGTTGGTTCTACTTGTCTCCCTTGTAGTTTTAAATTTTTAGGTGTTTTCTTGTTCTCCAATTAGGGTCAGCACTTTTACTTCCAAAACAAAGGTATTCAGTCCAGAAAGTCCTTTCTCAGCACCTATGGGGACTACATACCAATTTGAAGGCCTGTATGTGGGGTGTATTCAGTCCCAAGAGCAGTAGTCTCCTGACTTTCCTTGAAAACACAGATAGTCATAACTTCATCTTTTTCTCCTCTCTGCTGGGATGAAACAAAAACTGTAAGATGGTTCTGTCTAGCAGCAGAAATAACTTATGCCACAGAGAAAACACAGAGTAGTTAAAGATCTGTAGGAGAAAAATCCCAGTGGCTGCATCAAGTTCTCTCAGTAGAATCTGGGGGAGTATTTAAATGTTAGTACATCCTTGCTGGTTCCTAAAGCTCTCCCTAAACCCTGTGTTTTGGCTTATGTTGAAAACGTAAACCTAGGGTCTGACCAAATATGTCCCTTCTTCTGTTCTTACAGAATAGGGTAGGAAGGAGAGAAATGCTGTGATCCATCTTTAAAAAAGGGCAGACCCATCACTGGTTTAACTCACTTCTTGACCAACTTGCACACATTGGTGTACTCATACAAGGGTATGGAGAGCTGTTTTCTTCTGCCTTAATGTCTTGCAGGCATGTCTCCTCTCTTTAGCACTCTGTAATCTGTTTACATGCTTTACCCTATAGCTCAGCAATGCCACCACTGCAGATAAGAAGTGTGCTTGGAGAGGAGAAGATTCTCTTCATTACTAACCTTATGTGAGCACTGCTCACTTAACTACACACATGCAAAGGCTTTCTGTGTGCTGACTTGCAAAAGCATTGCAAAACACAGGAAAGAGAGGAAAGGCAATGCCATTTTGCTGAGTGGACAGAAGACAGAGCCATCAGTCCTGTCTGTGAGAGCTACACCAATATGGATTGCTACTGAATATTTGCCGAGCAGTAAAACTGCACGTACTGAACTGCTTTTCAGGTTCTGTCATTATTTTCAGATAAAATAACGGCAACTAGCAGGAAGCAGGAGTTCTGACAAAGAGTTCAGTGGTACTGCAATAGGGAACTTGCAAATACAGATTCCCTCCTCATAGAAGAGAGCCTTGAGTTGTCTTTTTCACTGACACTCAAAATGTCCCAAAAGATATCCACACTACTCATGTATTCCGAGATTATCTATTTGATAGAAACTGGAAAACAACCCCTAGGCCCAGAAGCCTGAAGTGAGAGCTCAGGCCTCTTTGCTGGTCCTTGAAGCACCAGGTTAGCAGACAGTTAACATTACCTGTGCTTGAAGTGCATCACCATTCAACCAAGGATTCAAGCACATGGTTGAAATCAACTACCTGTGTAAAGTGCTTTGCTAGATCACAGCCTTCCATCCATCAAGATCTGAGACTGAGATGTCCTACTAAGACAGGTCTGCAAGAATGTATAGTGGGAAGACCTTCTCCTATATTTATTTCATTACTTACTAGATAAAGTCATAACTGATGGAAAACAAAAAACCCCAAAAGTTGTGGGCAATAATTTTTGACAATCGTCTCTGAGAAGTCATCAAAAGTTCTGAAGCATGGTCTTCAAAACCCATCAGTCAAATAAACCAAGTGTTGTGTCACTTTATTCTAAGCTGAAAACTATCCTGCAAGAACAGACTTAATATTGGGTGTTAAAACTTTGCCATGAAAAACTGTTTTTAATACAGTAGTTAGCAACATTTATGCTGACATCCAAATGCTGGATACTAAAAATACTTTTCTGTCTTTATTCCAGAGCAGAATTTTGTATGCATAAAGAAATAGCTGCTGTCTTCTTCAAACACAGAACAGGTCTGACTTCTAAGGCTAGACAGTGAAAAAAAGCAGAGTCCCAGGGCTGTGAGCTTACTCTTTCATACTAAATTAGATACACTATTCCTGCAGTTGTGTGGCAAAATCAGGTCTTTGAATGTACGAAATGGCAAGATGGCCATGCCACTGCAAATTCTGAATGAGGGTAAATAATACTTTTACAACCTGTGTTGACCACATTGACCACAATGTGTAATCTTAATAGGAAAAAAAAGGATCATAACATGTGACTAGTGAAATGAAACTTAAAGTATTCTCTCATATCAAGCAGCAATGCTTATAAAAGGCAGTTATTCCCCTAGCCAGCAGAAATGGAACAACTGACTTCTCCAGTATCTCAGTCAAATTCTCTCCAGCAGCTTCCATATATGTCACAGCCAAAAATAAACCTTGCTCTCATTTCTAATGTAGAGGGAAATGCTGTTACTGATTAGTAATGACAGGAACAATCACTGTATGACTCAAAGCACAAAGATTCTTGCCTATCTCAATGGACAGAAAAGCAAACTTAACTATACAACTCTAAACTTTCCCGTACTCTCAGGTTTCCTTCCTTCCTTCCTTTCTTCCTTCCTTCTTTCCTTTCTGCTTGCCTGCCTGCCTGCCCGCCTCCCTTCAATTACCTGAGTGATGGCTAGGAACATAAGACTGAAGCTTTGCCTCGGACTCCTTGATTAAAACAAGCAGAAGTCTGACTCTAGGGACACAACGCAAGCATAAGGCTATTGAAGTGAAGAAAAGCTGGTGACTGATGTGACTAGAGTTTGGATTTCACCTTTTCTATGCATGTTTTGAATTTTTTGGGGGGGGGGACAGTATCGAGTTTCCATGTGAATTTTCTTAATATATATCAAAGATGACACTGGGATGAATGATAGGAGGATTTAAGTTGAAAAGGACCCTTAAGATTATGAAGTCCAACCATAAACATAACACTGCTAAGTCCACCACTAAACCAAGTCCCTAAACACCCCATTCTAAATGTCCTTTTAAATATCTCGTGGGATGGAGACACAACTACTGTCCTGGGCAGTCTGTTCCAATGCTTCACAACACCTTCTGTGAAGAAAATTTTCCTAATATCAGATCTAAACATCCCCTGGTGCAACCTGATGAGATTTCCTCTCATCATATTCCTTGTTACCTGTGACTGGCTACCAACTGCATTTAACTCCATTCACCGCCAAGGCTTGGCCATGCAGTCAGTTTTCAGCCCAGAAAAGAGTGCATGTACCATGAGCAGACAGCTTCTCCAGGAGAATTCAGACAGTGTCAAAGGCTTTACAAAAACATCCACATTTCCTTCTCCACTAAGTGGGTTACCCTGTTGCAGAAGATGATCAGGTTGGTCAAGCAGGACCTGACTTTCCTAAACCTCTGCTGGTTGGGCCTTATCACTTGCTTGTTCTGTACATGACACATGATGGCAGACAAGTTGATTGCCATCTCAAGATGAGTGCTGTCACTGCTCCATAATCATCCCCGGCACTGAGGTCAGGCTGACAGGTCAGAAGTTCTCTGGATTGTCCTTCCTGCCCTTCCTGTAGATGGGCATCACATCGGGAAACCTCCAGTCACCTGGGACCTCCCAGGTTAGCCAGAACCAATGGTAAATGATTGAAAGTAACCCAGTGAGAACTTTCCCAGGAATAAGTGATCTTAATATTAAAGACTGCAGCAAAGAAGGCATTAAGTACCTCAGTAATACCCTTTCATGTATAAGAAATCCCTTTTCTTTTCGCTATGGCAAATAAGGATAAACTAAGAGAAGAATGGTAACAACACATTTGAGTACAAATATTCAAAGGAAGCAGGAATCAAATATAAAATAACTTTAATCACCACAGCAAATAATTTTCCTTCAGGGCCTTTTATACTCTTAGCTAGGAGGAATACACTTGAGAAAGGTTAAGAACATTGAATTGTGCACGCAGAATAATTTTCTGTGGGCTCAAGACACTGAGTTGGAATCAGATTTCAAGTCTGAAGACACTGAAATCTGGGAACATGGAGCAGATGATTGTGAAGCCTATGTAATAAAAAAAAATGGAGCTAGGTAATACAATAACTTTTTATTGCAGTTGAATTCCCTTCCAGAAGCCAAAGATTTTATTTCAAAGCCTTGAAATTTCTCTCACCTCTGAGAACACTTGAGAAGAGTTTTCATACTAGCAAGCTCTCCTCAAATGCTGCTACTAATTTGATGTCTGCATATTTGGAAAAAAAATTGCAAGAGGAAACACATTCCTTCATAGATCTATATACTGGAATGTTGTATAGATCCATGTATTGAAATGTTATGCTTCCTTGTGGACAAGCAGAACCTCCAGTGAATGGGTGAATTGTGCTCCTTCTTATTTCATTCTGTTTGGAGAATTATGCAAGACTCTGTCTCCAAAGTATGTAGGACAACAAAATATGCCAATTACAGGATTAAAGAAAGTGGCAGGAATGTTTTTTTCTCTATGCTGCATGAAAGCTCTGGTGCAGAGAAGTTATTTACCCAGTCCTTCAGACATTTCAGTATTTCCAGATCTATCAGGACAGGAAACAGCAGTCTTATTGCAGAAACCTTGTTCTCCCCATTTGTTCCTTCTTTTGACTAACCCATGCTATAATCAAGCACAGAAGATACAGCAACTTGAACATTAATTTATCAAACTAGAAACTGATTTGATCTGGAGCTGCTTCATGTTCTGCAGTTTTCTAAATTTAAATTCTCTCTGTGAAATCATAGTCATGTTAACATATTCCCTGGACGTTCTTCATTTAGCAGAAGGGTGCTTGGAATAAGAAACATTACTCAAACACATTCTCTGGTATTCTGTGACCTAAAGATTCAAACCAACCTAAAGCACTTTGACAGAAAGAGGTTACAGTTAAAAAAGTTCACCAAACCTGAATTTTCCAAATGTTTTCGCTTAGCTCGAAAATATATATCCCTTATGATCCCTTGTGATATAGTCTGAGCTTTGATTTCCACCTATGTTAACCAAAAACCCTACATGACATGACTAAGAGGCAGATTCCTATTGATAAAAATGTGCAAATATTATTCAGCAAATATAAAACTCCCCTGGAATCACGCTTGAACCGCTGTTGAGACTGGCAAAACAAAGCCTGAAAGACTGCATTAACAGGAGAACATGTCAAAGTAGCCCATTTCTTGAATCCAGCTTAAACGCAAGTGATCCATCCGCTGCAGGTCAGATCATGTCCCTGAGAGGGAGTCCTGCTTGTTCCTTCACACAGCTCCCCCTATTAGGATTTAGAAACTGATTTACAGGAACAGAACTTAAGTTTGCAAGCACTGAAAAACAAGAATGCTGCGTGGTTTAACAACGCAAATTCTGCCACCTAGTGACAGCGAAAGTGAACCTGCAGTTTATGAACAGACTGAGAAAGGCCTGGCTCATACAGCTGCTGGCGGGTGGGCACTGCTGTAAGTCCACTGGCACCCGTGGTTCACCCAGACCCTCTACCTGTATGCTCAGAGCATAAAAGTGGATGAGCGTGTGCAGAGCAGCAGTGCATGAGAAGGATGACCAAGCCAATATGTACAAACCCAGTTCATTCATCAGCACACACTGGAACTGCTGCTGCCTCTGGATCTTGTCTTCAGGGAGCTCAGTAAGTAGATTCATTGACTATTGACTGCACAGAAATACAATATGGGAAGAGGGGAAGGCAGCAGACACTGATTTTCTTTCACAGTCCTTTTACTTACTGGACAGCAATCAGCATTCTCAATCTTTAAACTGTGTCAGCCACACAGTGATTCAATGCGATTTTGCAATTTCCTAAAATGTCAGATGGCTCTGAACTGAGCCATAACACATAAAGGACATCACCTGCATCCAGTGAAAATGCATGAACTCATCACTGCCCAAAATCTTCTTACCTTATTTTCATTGTCCGGTGTCTTGTGTACAGGTTCTAGGAGGAGACAAAGCATTTAGGGAAAAGGTTGCTGTGCCTGCTGTTACGAAGGGAAACAGCAAATTGTGTGGTATTTAGAAATGTGATTTCAGAGCAAAATCATATGGGCTAAAAACATTAGCTTCTACATATCTACCCTGGAAGCATTCCTAAGCTAGATAGGTATAAACTCATTGCTACCTGCCACATTTCTCAGTGCTTACCAACAGCAAAATTGCCCTTCAGGGTAAAGAGAGTGGCAAATGCATAGAAAACTACAGCTGAAATAAGAAAAACACAAAAAGCTAAGCTGCTGAAAGGATGTGTTACTAATTAATAAAGTCTGCAATTAATCATTAAAACCTTGACAAGGGCACACTGCAATAAAATCCAGGCTTGCCATCTCCCATCTTCCTTGTTCTAATGACTTGAAAACCCTTTGTCCCTGACACAGACAATCAACTTGACAATTTGATGACTTGACTGTGCATCAGTACCACAGTTAAAACATTTGTAGTCCCTCACATGTTGTAAGAGTCACTAGGCCACAACTCATGATTGGGTACAACTTTCCTACATCAGAGCAGTGAAGCACTAGAACAGACAGACACAGACACGATAACAACACAAAACAACCATAACCCTAATGAAATAGTACTAATTATTGATATCTCATGCCCATCTAGAAACTCACAGGGAGGAATAAATGCTGCAAGAGATATTCAGTGAGATATAGGAAAGGAAAACACAAGAACAGCAGGAGCCACTATCCTCTCTACTTAGAGTGAGGGTAGCTCATCTGCCTCTTCTTTACCAGTGTGTTACACACACAGTTTGACATGGGCTTAATGACTTCCATGATGACTTACAGAACGAACCCTCCTCACAACAGAATGGGTCTGCACTATAAACCAAACATGGCTCCTCCTGCAAGCTCAGTAGCTAAGATGGAGATTATCTATTTCTCCAAGAAATTTCACAGGAAAATACAGTACCCTAAATCCACTACCACAGAAAGCTTGCTCTAAAGAAGGATGAAATTCAGTCAGCTCTCCTAATTCTTCTATAAAGTAGCCTACCCCCCTGATAAAGGTAGATCTACTCATTAGAGAGGCAGAAGTCCCCCCCCATTCCCTGTACCCTGCCACCAGTGCTAAGCAGCAGAATATGTCCTTTGTAGACTTTGTGGAAGTGGTGTCTCTGATGAAAGAGAAGCTTTACAGTAGGAAGATATTTATTTCAGAAAAGCCTCTGAGGTTGACCTGTTTGGCAAATGTGATGGGATAACACCTGAAAAAGAGGGCAGGTCTCTCAATCCCAAGTGAAGCTATTTGAGATTATTAGTTTACCATCACTTTTCTTGCAATTGACTTCTCTCGGTTTTTTAAGAAATCTTTTGACTAAACAGTTTCTCATTGAAAAATGCAAGTTCCTTAAAATTGAAACTTCTTAGCAATGCAGAAATCTTTCCCTGAATCAGTCAGAAATTAATTTTGATATCTGAAGTACAAACTCTGATCTATACCAGAGTCTGTCCTTGGTCATTAATCCAAACAGAACCAACTGTTCAAGGAGTGAGGCATTCATTTGAAAAACAAGTGAACAGCAGTGCATTACTTCCAGCAGCATTTGCATTATCTCAGTAATTAGATGATTAACTGAACAAGCAGGGAGGTTTATCTTTTGAAAAGAAAAAAATGTGGAATACTTTTTTTCCTGCTGCAGAACACAGCTACTGAAATCTGTCTTTGTGGCGTGGCACCATTTACCACTGTAGAGGTTTTGTTATGCAAAGTACAATGTCTATTGTAAATTGTCTGAGAACCTGTGTTTTCCCTCTCTACTCATAAATCTTCCTGCCTTTCACTGTTTTCATTCATTTGCTGTTCCTGTTTTGCAAGCACAGAGTGGTCATACCCTCCAGCTGTCTCAAATGCACAGCACATTGGGAAGCATTGAGGGAGGTGGGCTTGTAGCCAGGAGCCTTGTTATGGCTCCTGTGAGTGAAGACCTCACCACCAAGGAGCTGAGATGCAAAATGGCAAGTCTTACTCAGGATCAGGGACAGAAACAGTTATCAGGTTGGACAGAGCAGCTCCCAGGGGAGATGAGGGGCAGGCCTTCACCCCTGGCCTTCTCTACAGCAGTTCTGACTAGGGTAGTAGCTGACCTTGGGCTCAGACAGGTACACTTAACTCAGCCAACTAAACATCTGGAATGTTGGAATGCGCTGGACCCTGCCTACTGAGGATCTGTAGCAAGAAGGGAGAAGTGTCCTAATCTGCCTCTAAAACAAGAGGCTTTCTGGTAATGAGCTATCACAAGCATCCACATCAATACACTTGGTGGATACATGACACCTCTAGTAAAATATACAGTGTTCCCAGAGTACCACTAAAAACCAGTTTTCCACATTTAAATTTTTTTCTATCTTTCAGCTTGAAAACTGTCTCATGAAATCTTTTGAATTTCAAAGTGACACACTTCTCAGTCTTCTGCAATCCCTCCAACCAGAAATAGCTACAAAAGTGTCCATACCAGACACTGCATCCTGCCCTAGAATTTTTCCAGTGTGCCATGAAAATTGATAAAACTGCACTTTTGTACCCAGGGTCTGTCAGAGACTCTGTGGTCTATGCTTAGCCAGCTGCCTTGGTCAGCTTTCTGGAACTCGCCAGTGAGATAACAGGAACAGTGACAGGACAAATAAAAAAAACCTCTTCAGTCAGTTATGAGCACTCTTTCCACATTCCTCCATCTCCTGAGCTTGTTGCCTGTGTTCCTTCATCCCAATGTCTCAGTTCTGTGTCATTAATCACATGCTCATCAGTCCTGCTGCAGGAGTTAAAGCACTTCTGCTTGTCTGCCACAACTGTGAAGACGCCACAGCAAAAGAACTATTTCTCAGCATCACCTGCTCAAGAGTGATATATCTTCAAGTGAAACAACATGTTTGGCTTTTCAGACTATTTTCTACAAGCAGACTGTTTCTGCTTTTATTTTGGAAGTATTCTTCTACTTAGGAGCTTACACCAACTGTCAACAGAAGTACTAACAACAGGAAAGCCTGGTGCAGGTGACTAGAGGCTGGAGTTAGAATGATGTCAGGTAGAGGCGAAGAGCAACAAGAACATTCTGGAATACTGCTGAATTAATATTTCTGGGAAAGGCAGAGAAATATAATTCCTGCTGACAAATCCTACATGTTACAAAATAACTTACTTGGTGGATATTATTCCTGTATTTAGGGGAATGTTTTGTCAAATGAAACAGATGTGTCCAAAAATACCAAAATGAACAATAAAAAAATTCCTGATTGTATTCCTGTAAAATACTTTTGAGTTTGAATGAACAATCAGAAGTAACCATACCTCTGTAATTGTCCAGGTGAGCCATAGCCTCTAGATAAGCAAAGACCTGCTAATCAAAGATAAAGTGCTGACAAGAAAAAAATACTTGAAGAATTTATTAGAACTTGGTCTTCTCAAGAATACTGTCAGCCAATGTTTTTTCTTTGGTGTTTATACTAAAGTGATTATTGCATATGGGCAAGTATTTTTTTCCTCCATCCAATCTTATTGTGGCCTTAGACCCCAGATCTAGTAGTATGAGACTGTGTCAACTAACACATGCCTGGTTCAAAGGACATGGGTAGCCTGGTACTGCTAAATGGATGAAACCTACATCCACTGGAGAATATACACCATTCACAGTACCATTCTGGTCTCCAGGACCAATGAGGATGGAAACCCTCCAACTAGGCCAGTGAGGTCACACAAGTTCTACCACTTCCAATTATTTTCTTAAATAAGAAATGTGCTTTTTTTTTTTCTCCAACAGAAACTCAATATCAACAGGAGCTGATGGATGTGCAGAACTTCTGAAAGTCCCCATCTTTTCTGTGAGCCAGAAAAAATAACATAACACCAGATTTTCAAACATTCTTTTGATCAATTACAGGCTTTCACTAAGCAAAGTACCTGTTATGAATTTAAAGATAAGCATGTCTATATGGAGGAAACAAACAGGCTGAGATCATCAGTTTCAAATAGATCTTGATGCCTGTTTATATATATATATGTACTTCTTTTCATAATTGGAGTGCTGGCCATTGAATTAAAAGAAATTGCTTTTCAAATTTTTATTACCCTAATTATGAAGGTAAATATGAGTGACTCAAAGAAAAACCAAGCATTGCAGCTGGGACCTTTAGAACCCACCCCAGAAGGAAAAAAATCCAGTGAAATTCAGCATGAAGGGCCTATTATCTTCTTTTGTTAGCTGTCACTGCCAGCTGTATTGGCAGTGTTGTATTGTACTGTATGTACACTGTCAACTGCACTACGGAGCTGAATTATGCTGACCCCCCTGACAGTTCCATATCTCTATCCACCTTTCTGATTTAACTCAGCCTGAAAGTTTCTAAAGACTGTTTTCAAGGACTCATGCACAGGATACACAACAATATTTTGAGCTCCATCAGTGTCTATTCACCTACACTGAGTATATGAATGAGTGTTTGTGTCCATGGTAAAGTGCTCCTCGGTCTTAAGCCTGCATATGAGTTGAATGCCACTCCTGAGCCCACTGCAAATATTCAGCATAACCAATAGTCCAGACTTGTGCCACTCTATCAATCATTAGCTGGCTATTACTGTAACTAAGCTACAAAAACTCAGCCTCTGGAGAGGGATGTTTCTACTCCTCTCTCACATGAAATACTATGCAGAAAGCCGGAGGGATAAAACACTTTGAATATAGCCATGTCTCCTTTCTCCTCTTACTCCAAGAAAGAGCTGAACCTTCCTTTATGAGTGACTCCTTGCATAACATTAAAGAGTGTAGAATGGAACAGCACCTCCCTCTATAGCCCCTCTTCCCATCCTCCCTAAGAAAACAAATGATAGGTCCCCCTAGTTTAGTTTTTTTAGGCAATGACTTTTTTCCAAGAGATTTACAGCAGCAGCCTTGTAAGAGATTTGTAGGAAGCAGTCCTCCATCTGTAGTCTTACATCCTCACTATGGGAGCCATAATTTTCCTGGAATGCAATGACAGGAGATTGTAATAGCTCATAATGTATTATGATGGTACAGTCTCTACAGGAAGGATTGTACTTGGCTTTGTATCTCTCCTTTGGGTAACACAAAGCTTTCTCAAAATGCTGAAATAAAGTCTTCTGTTTTGATCAGCTACCATGCTATCATTGCACACCCCATCCCCATCTCCATGCACACACAAGAGCACCATCCTAGGTATTTTAAAGAACATTTTCTGAAAAGTGGATTTTTTGGGGGGCTTGTATACTGGATATGGAACATTTCACCTGCAGATTTCTAGTGTGATTCTGGCTCAGGCTGATAATGATGTAAATGTGCAACAGGTGTTTTGCATGCATGGAATGGTCTATTCATACAGTTCTTCATGCACAGGTGATCTGACATTAGAATGAAGTCCAACAGGAATTAAATAAGGCAAAACCCCCACGCTTTAATACACAAAGAATATCCATTTTACTTAGCATGAATGTACTACCCTAGGTACAAAGCAGTACCTAAATGAAACTTTTAGAAAGCCATATTCTTAACACACCAAAATGATAATCTTCTAATGAGTCCTGAATATTTTTGATAGCCCCCTGCAGACAGGATCTCTACTGCACACCTCTACACTCTCACCAGAAAGTTACATCTCTACGAGTATAACAGACCAAAATTCTGATTTAGGACTGGAGAAAGAAAATTTCACCTTCCTGATTAATTCAAAATGCTCTATGCTCTTTCTCTTTCCTTGGAGTTTTCAGTGTTTACATTGAAACAGACTTTACATGACTCATTTATGGGGCTCCAGTACAAAGTAGAATCACAATAGTTTTTCTGACTTCCTCAGAGTTTACTGAATTGACCTGTTTTCCTGTGGTCAGACATGGAGAAAGAAGAAAGTCCTAGCTTTAACTGGTGAGAACTCAGACTTACTGAGCACTGTGCATCTTTTCTTAGTCAAAAATGAAAAAGTCTGCAAGAACCTTACTATTCTAATTCCAAAGAAGGATGCCTTGAATGTTTTACCTTGACTGACAAAAAATCACAACTGACAGGATTTTTAGTATACAAGCTGGAGTTTGTCACATACAGCTTCAGTTCTCTGCTTTGTTACTGGTGTCCTGTGTGATTTGCAACAAGCCTCTATGCTGTCATTCCACAGCACTTAAAAATGTGCAATGGCATGGTTTAACTTTTCAGAAAGATGATCTGTTCTCAGATATATAGAACCACAGGGGTCTGAGCAGGTCAGTGGGCTTTATCCCCTTACTGGTCATAGAGACAGGCCGACATCCCATTTGCCATGTGTTTGCTGCAATTCCTTCTCAGGATGTTCCTCCAGTAGTATTCTGCTGAAATCAGCAAAATCACTCCTTATACTGCATCAATACATGAGTATGAAAACTAAGTTTAGTCACTGGGTACATTATGGAGCGAATGCATGTGGTTCTGCATTGAAATAAATTACAAAAACAAAACAACCAAAAAAGCCGAAATCAAATAAAAATAACCCCAGTAATATGGAAGCACACAGGACAGGATTTTTAAAAATTCAGAGTGGTTGCCAAGCACATATAGATGCAGATTTATTGGTAGGTAGAAGTCAGCAGAGTGATAGTAAGGAAAGTTTGTCAGTTAGAAGAAGGAGGCAAACACACAGACTACAACAACACCTTGCTGGTGCAATATTCAATTTTTAGTCTACAAAATGCATTTCATTAATGGCAAGGCCAAGTTTTGACTACCTCTTGGTTGCGCACTTCAGAACTGAGTCTGTTCAAAAATTCCATCTCAAAATTCACACTTAAGAACATATCAAAAAGGACTGAATTTTATCTAATACTATTTTAAGGGTATTTCTCATTAATATGAAACAAAAGATAGAGATTATATTGTACTTTGTAAAGTCCTTAGGATTTTAAATATGGGTGGGCAAGGTCAAGATCTTGCATCTGGTGAGAAAAGAAAAGGTAAATATTGCCATACAATTAATGCTTTCTTCTCAGAATAGAAGCGGTTTGGACATAACCTACAATTTTCTCAAGTACTAAAGGCACTTCTGTTGTCTAGAGTCTTCTCTCTGTTGTTGTCTCTCAGTATCAGATGATACTTAAAAACTCTTACCTGTCATTTTGATTCTAGCAATGAAATGAAACTACAGATGAAGCTCTTGGCCAGGGCAGAAGGGCAGACTCGAATCTGCTATGGAAAAACAGGTAGATTTTTCTTGACAGTAAATTTGGGCAGTCAGATTTGCTCTTTAGCAGCTTGTGATGTAACCCTGCCTTAGACCCCATTACATTCAGCTTCAGAAAGGTATCCAAAAAGCACAAGTGAAAAAACGAACCTAGACGTGCTTAAAGTTCAACTTCTGTATTACTGAACTAAGATTCAGCAAGTCTCATTTCAGTTCCTTCATGAAATACTAATCTAAATAAATATAAAAGCACATATAAGTACAAATAGGCCAGAATCTTTTAAGTTTTCCTCTCCTTTGTGTGACTGAGCAAAGCACAGTAAAACTAGTGAGAGCCAGGCAACTACTGCTGCTGCTAGTACTGCATCCCTACCAAAACCATAACTAATCTCCTTGGTCCAGAGGCAGAGATTTTGGTGATTATTTCTAACACTCGTATCTGTTCAAATAGTTTCTACAGTTGTAACATACCTGCACTAAATTCCAGTTACCTATGCTACAGCTGGTATGTCTTTACAAGCTTTTTCATAGAGATTCCCCAAGCCAATGAAGGACTGGCATTTTTTAATCACTGTGAAGTTACCATTACCTCTCTGCAGCTGCACAAGGCTTTTCATTATTGGCTAAAATGTATTTTTTTTAAAGAGTCCACAAATTTGTGGGGCAGACACTGTGTTTTAACCCATTACCCTCTTCTGATAATCATGCTGAATATGTATAATCTACATGCAAAAAAGTAGGAGGCAGAATTTAATTTCCATGACAACACTTTGAGGTCCTAAATGAAGCAAAAAATGAATACACTATTTTAAAAACTTGAATTTGGTCTGTTTAACAGACTGACTAAATAACATCTATGGCCCGGATATAATCCTTTTGATACCCAAACAAACACAAAAGAGAGACCCTGGACTTCACATTAGGGAGGTTTTTGATGCCATGGGCATTGAAATTAATGATGATGAAGATGAATGCCTATGGGCAAGGATTAAGGGGAAGGCCGACAAGGCTGATATCCTACTGGGAGTC
>VXAC01006420.1:0-16122 GCA_013399225.1 Rhipidura dahli | reverse complement strand
AAAAACAAACCAAAAAAACCCAGAAAAGGAATAATTAGAATAGGAATAAGAAGATGATGAAGAAATAGTAGTAATAAATAATAATAAGAAGAAAAATAATAACAATAAAAATAGTAAGTTGAATAAGAATCATAAGAATAAGAATATAAAGGAGAAGAAGAAATTGTAGTAAAAGTAGTAAATGAAGAAGAAGAAGATGATGAACAGGGATAATAGTGGTAAATTATAAGAAGAATAAGAAGTATAAGAAAAACAATAAGAAGAATAAGAGAAATAAGAATGACTAAGATGAAGAAAAAGAAATAGTAGTAGTAGTAGTAGTGAAGAAGAAGAGCACTAAGATGAAGATGAGATACTAGTAGTAGTAAATAATAATATCTAATTAAAATACACATCCATACATTTTCTAGAATCACAGGATGAAAGGAAGGGACTTAAAAATTATCTTGTACCAAATTATTATCTTCTTCTCTCTCTCTCTCTCTGAGACCTTTTTCCTATTTCTTTCTATCTCTCTACCTCCCCTTTCCTGTTAAATAAAATCCATGTTAAACAAAATCCGTATGTTGTGTTCATATGCTCTCATTTGCACCTTCACTCAGGCAGAGGCATCTCTCCCTAATGGGATTGTAGCACCCAGCCAAGGTCCCTTCCAGCTGCAAGCATTCCATGATTCTGTCAGCTCCTCACTTCCCTTTTCTTCTTCCCTCTGCTTCAAGGTGGGAATGTGCTTGAAAATATTCAGCAAAGAAACATTTGCTGTCTGCTCTGGGAGCCCACACAGCTTTGGGACCCTGTCACCTGCACCTGCACAGCTCCCTTGGGAGGCAGGGCAGAAACAGCACCCCGGGAGCCTCAAGAATTCCCCTCTGTGATCCTTGGCACACTGTGCAGTGGTCTGGAATTCCAGCTTCCAGCAAGGAAAAGATGTTCCTGCCCTTCAAGGCAAAGCTCTGAAAGGGCCAAAACTCAAGTGGAGCAGGATCTTACAATGACATTTCACGACCAGCCTTCATAACTTAATCAAGGTTTGTTTTAGCATGTGAATTGGGACAAATGATGTGATGAGGGTCTTTGGCTGGAGCTGCTATGGGTACATACAGTCACTAGGAAAGAAATAGAGCAGGCAGAGAAAGGCTGAAGGGAAAGGAGGACACAAAGTGCACTAAGGTGAGAAGGTGGCACTCTGAAAACCAAAGCAGAATTTAGTGAAAAGAATGGGACAGAAATAAAGAATTCTGAAACTTTTATTTACTATCCAAATACAGTTTCCTCTCTTTATCACAAACCTACTGATATCAAAAGTCATCCAGCATGGTTTTCAGGAAGTCCTTAGTTCTGAATGAATGTTGCAGGCTGCAGAAACAATGGAACACAGAAAGGGGTTTTTCTTCATTCTCCTCATCAGAGGACATGATGAGGCACCCGGAAGAAAAGGGCAGCTTGCGTTCACCTCTCAATAGCACATGGAAGGGCAAAAAGGTCTTGTAATCTCTGTAGCTGTTCCCACAGTGATGTGAAGGCTGATCCCAGACCCCAAATGTCACATTAAGGGGTGTCTTCATGCAGTGCTGGCTTGGTATTGAGGGGCAGCATGGCAATTTTATTCACTGGCTCTTCTCAGTGGTGCCAAACAATAGGCCAAGAGGCAGCAGGCAGAAGCTGATGCACAGGAAGTTCCACCTGAATACAGGGAAGACCTTCTTCACTTTTCAGTAACTGTATACTGGAACAGATTGCCCAGAGAAGTTGTGGAGCCTCCCTCAATGGAGATACTCAAGAGCCAACTGAACACAATCCTATGCCATGTGCTCTGAGATGGCCCTGCTTGCCCAGGGAGGTTGGACCACATGACCAGATGTGGTCCCTTCCAACCTTAACCATTGCATGATTCTCTGATTCCTAAGGACTATAACTGAGTGATTTGCCATTTTGTTTCTTCTTCTGATGCTAAAGAGCAAAGTGATGTACAATTCTCCAGAAACCTACTGAGTTTCTTTAAGCAGAAAAGATTTACTTCTGTTCTGAACACATTCTAAAGATTTTTGAGGAATTTGATTGTCAAGAGCAGTGATCTTGAAATGCAACTAGAGGAAGTACTTTCTGTTCACAGAGACTGTCAAGGCGAGAAGCTCAATAACAGCTCAAAAGTAAAGAGGGAAACTTGCCAAAAAATTGGATTGTTGGGTAGGAACAAGGCAGAGCATCCAGAAAGGAGGAAGTAATAGATTTGAAAAGGTTAAGAACATTAGATTGCATTCAGTTAAAAGCTATAAAATTATCTTGGTAGACTAAAGACTGAGAATTTAACACTTTCTGCCTTATTTTTTTTTTTACAAATACACTTTTAAAAAGAAAGTTGTCATGGAAGTATCTAATTTGGAAAGTTAGCATTTTTCTTATAAAATATTTCATGTGGGAATATATTTGCCATGCTTAACTATATTAAATTCAATATTTAAGTTATATCTTTTACCTATTCAGGATAAATATGTTTCCCAGTTCTTCCAACATTTGAAATAAACTAACAGATCTGGCTTTAAATAAGGAGGATTTGGATGTTATATGCAACTGACTGGAAGATTCCAAATTACTGTGTTTTGAGACATCTTCAGACTGATGTTGCACCTTCATCTCTCTCTCTCTCCTCAGTTGCAGCTGGTTCATTACGGAGATCTTTCACATACATGAAGCAGATTCATGCCACTGATAATTTGTGTGGGACTTGCAATTCATTGCAAGGTGAAATTAAAGTTCCTCATCCAGATTTTGGTTTAAATAAATTAACTCTCCCTTCACCTCAGAGTGCTTCACCTCTTTATAATCCCATGTTACCTGCAGGCAGCCAAAACATAGGGAGAATCAGTAACTGAACACTAGTAAAAACCAGTTGAAAGTCCCTGTGTTGAATGTGAACCATACTGCTTTAGAATTATATTTGTATTTTATTTTAATTATCCTTTCAGACATAGCTATATAACTGTGTTGGGAACTGAAGAAAATAGAATGTTATATAAAACAAAATTAATTCAAAATTTGTTTTTTCATTTTGTTTGGGTTTTTTGTTTGTTATTAAATTGTCTCCTCTCCTGCCTCTGCCCAGGGCTTTATCTCCATTTTTTTGGGGGGTTTTTTTTTGGGTTTTTTTTTGGGTTTTTTTTTTTTTTCCATGGAAGCAGTTCAACCCTTCTTTAAGACTCTGAGTTCAGCTGCATATGAATCAATTTAATTACCTGTGATTAGCTCCTCAGATGACACATTAATCCATTTGGATGCCAACATCAGAAGGAAAAGAAAACAAACAAAGAAAACCCCACATAATCTGACCACTGTGTGAAGAGTTCATTCTTGAGCATGATAGACACCCAGCAGAGTCCTGAGGAACGTATTAAATCCTCTAATACCCAGTTCAGAAGACCAGAAAAAGTGCTCTTTTCACCTTAAAAAAAAAAAAAAAAGTTTAAACTATAGACTAAAATGGTGTTGAAAAGTTTGTTGTGGTCAAGGAGATTCATCTGCAAATGTCTTAGTGCTTACCATGAAATCATATCATCCATTGATCCAATCTGAAAGAGAAAACATCACCAACTATACTGGAACTTCTTGAATGCTTAGAATTGTGTGATTTAGCATTTTTGTGCCTATATCCTAATTAAAAGGAGTAATATGAATTAAAACCACACAAAAAGTTGGTTTGATTTTGTGGTAATTTTAGGTAGGGTTTTTTGTTTGGTTTTTTTTCAAGCAGCAAAGTATAACAAGTATTATTTCCCTCTTTCAGACAGCCACAAGTTAGCTAATGAAAACCTAAGCTTCTTGCTCAATAGTTAGTATCATTGATTGTTTCAATGACACATTCTAGTATGCTTAAATCATACCAATTGAACAGTTTTGTAATAGTAGAAGTTTTATTGACAGGATTAGCTACACTTCATGGAATTCTTCCCAATCACGCAGTTCAAAGGTCTTATTTTAACCATTAATATATTAGAGAAACCAGAGTTGCAATTTATCTTAAAAACCCTTCATTTCATATAACAAATTTTGACCTTATTGCAATGAATTTAAATAACTTTATATGTAAACAAAATAAAAAATGGATGGGTCTATCAGGTTTCTATTCACATCACGAATTTAATCTCCACTAGCCTTTAACAGAAGTAGTAAATTGCCTTAAGGAAAAGAAAAAAAAAACTTAGATTAAAGAAAAGCATATATATGGAAAAAAATTATGCAGAAAGTTGAACTAATAGAATATTAAATTATCTCTTTTGATTTCATTATAAAGCCTTTTAAAAGCCTTTTTAAAGGAAAGAGTTATTTTATTTTTATTTAGATTAATTCATTTTCATTTTTTTATTGCAGATAACCAAGCCTGTTATCAACTAGCTGATTTTGTCTTTTTTCTTTCCTTTTTCAGATTTTCTTACGATATTGGGTCTACCTGACTTAGATTGTAATTCATCTATTAGGTCATTCTGAACTATAAAAGAGTTATTTGAGACCCCTAGCAGAAGGCAAGAGTCCATCTGTAACTGAGTCAATTTCCCAGAGAATTTGTGCAAGCTCTGTCCCTGGAGGTTTTAAAAGACTCACATGGATAAATGGATAAAGTCCTGAGCAATCCAGCCTGATGTCAGAGCACACCCTACTTTAAACCTGAGACATCCAAAGATGTCTTCCAACCTGAATTATTCTATAAAAGAAATCTGAAAAAATCAAAACTATTACTTGGCACAGCCATCTTCAGTTAATGACTAAATTTTTGTGTCAACACCACCACACAAATATGAAAAAAAGTCTTCAGTTGTGGTCAAAAAGCACTTCAATAATATTCTACTAACAACTGTAGCAGAGGAAATCTACACCAGTTACTGGAATGGTAGATTCCAGGTAATGGAATTTGGCTCCATATATATTTATATTTCATATATATATGGGCAACCTTAAGTATTCATATTTAGATATGTCAATTTACCACAAGTCAAATAGAGACTTGTTCAGCAGGTATTACAATTTCACCCCAAAATTTAAAAAAATATATAGCACTGTACTACTTATACCAAAACTAACTAACTACAGTTAAAAATAAAAAATCCAAAATCAATCCATAAATACAATGAAACTCAGCAATAATGGTCTTCAAGAAGGAAGAATAGGCAAGAAGTTTGCCTTTGCTTTGACAGAAGTAAATGTAAACAGAAACTACTCTCATATGTGACTGGTCATTCAGAATTGCTCAAAGCAGTGAAGGACTATGAATAAAGCATACATAATACATTATTCTTCTCTCTAAAACATGATGGAAATTGATGCCTGACCTTTCCCCTAAGCAAGAGATAAGATTTAAAATCTTCATATTAAATTTGACATAGAAATTAAGATCAGGCAAATGGGAGAGAAAATAAAGAGCTATTTTCTGTGAACATATTAATGAAATCAACATAATACAACAAATTAAATTAAATTATTTTTAATAGTTGCAGGTAGAAGAAGAAAGGAACTGGGAAGTTCTCAGAGTATAACAAAGCATCTTTGATGGAAGTAAATAAGTAGAGAATCAGATGCTTTTAAAATTACATAAAATCACAGAATCACTAAAGTTAGAAAAGACCAATAAGAACACTGAGTCCAACCTTGGACTGAATATCATCATTTCAACTAAATCATTGTACTAAGAGCCACACCCAGTCATTTCTTGACCACCCCCAGAGATGGTGACTCCACCACTTCCCTGGGCAGCCCATCCCAATGTTTCACCCTCCTTTCCTTCACTGAAGAAGTTGCTCCTGAAGTCCAGCCTGAACCTTGGTGCAGCCTGACTCCTTTCAGGCAGTTGCAGAGAGTGATAAGGTTCCCCCTGAGCCTCCTTTTGTTCAGGCCAAACACCCCCAGCTCCCTGAGCTGCTCCTCATCACACTTGTGCTCCAGACCCTTCCCCAGCTCTGCTCCCTTCTCTGCACTCACTCCAGCCCCTCAATGCCTTTCTTGTAGTGAGAGGCCCAGAACTGAGCACAGGATTTGAGGTGTGGCCTCACCAGTGCCAAGCACAGGGGACAATCCCTGCCCTGGTCCTGCTGGCCATGCTGTTGCTGATCCAGGCCAGGTGCCATTGGCCTTCCTGACCCTCTGGGCACACCTGGCTCATGTTCAGCTGCTGTCCAACAGCACCCACAGGTCCTTTTCCTCCAGGCGCCTTTCCAGCCACTCTTCCCCAGCTTGCAGTGCTGCCTGGGGTTGTTGTGACCCAAGTGCAGCACCTGGCACTTGGACTTACTGAACTCCATACAACTGCCCTCAGCCCATGAATCCAACCTATCCAGATTTTTCTCCCACATGGAACAGCTTGTCAAAGTAATTCACTTCCAAGAGTTCCTATAATTTACTAACATTTGCAGCTGTCTCTATCAGGAAAAGTAATTCAGAACTTTGACATAAAATCCTTAACAGCAATGTTTTTGGTGAGGAGGGTTCTTGCACTGCCTACAGTTATGTAGGAAGTTATGTGCGGCAGACAAACCCTTTCTCTCTGTTGATCACAACTGACAATATCTTAAAGTTGATGAATATATCCTGCCACAGAAAAACAGCTTTTAAACCCTTTCTTGAGTTTTTTAGCCCAGGAACATCAAACAATTTGCTGTCCAGTGATGGGTAACTACCTTACCCTGTTACATCGTTCCTCTTGCACATCTATACAGAAGGAAGGAAATGGGAAAAATGCTCAGAAGTACTATGCAATCTGAATTTCTTTCTCATCTACCTTGTAGTGAAAGACTGACTCACAGAGAACAACTACAACCAATGAATCAAGCAGAAAAAGTGATTAATTCTGGAGACTTAGCACATGACTTCAATATTTTCATTGGATCTCATGAGTTGCCAGAAAGTAAAATTTGAGATATTTCAAACACACAATATTGTTATACTGAGAAAGCAACTCTTTTAAATGGTCTTGTTCAAACACCGTTGGAAATTAATACATTATACTTCCTGGTGAAAGTAGTAGCATTTGTAGGTATGAGCCATCATAGATCATCTATGAAGCATCTACTGCAGAGCTGGTATGGACAGCAGCATTTTAACATAACTGTCTTCAATATCAGACACACACAAAACATGCTGGCTTTGTACATGGATGAGTATCAGCTACATGGAAATGCAAAGATTTATTACACACGCATTACTTAGCAGTGACAAACTGAAACACAGCCATGAATGAATAAAGCAGTCCAGCTAGTTAAATATGCATAAAATTTCATTTATTTTCAGTTTCCCTGAATTACAGATAGCACAACACTAGTCAGATGATAATAGGACAGCTGCTTTTTCATGGAGTGCTGTTGTGAAGGAGGGCTAACAGCTTCTCTAGGCATTATAAAAATGTAATCACACTGGGATTCACTCACATCCTGAAAATTGTCCACTAGATTTTTGGGGGTTTTTGTTTGGGTTTTTTTGGTTTGTTTTTTTTTTTGGTGCAAGTATGTGGGCAATGACTTTGCATTTTGGTGTCATGTTGAGCAAACTCTTAGTGATAAATTTTTAGGTTGATAAATAACACACCGTCCAAACTATTTTTTGTTATGACATCTCATTATCTTTATGTCATTGCATAGACTTATGATAATTTAACTAGGAATTATAAGAAAAAGTGATCAAGTAACAGTAACAGTGACTATTTCAAGGGAGCCAATAAAACTTATTAATTTATTAATATTTTTGTCATAAATTTGTTTACTTTGAAAACTTGAGAAAAAAAGTAAGAAGTGTTTTCCCTAATCTCAAATATTACACATTACTTTTAAGTGGATTTTATGGTACATATTCCAAATGTATAGAGAAAAAATATTAGAATTTAAAAAAAATAAGCCATCCTATTTTATGATTCCTAATCAGCAGAAGCGATTTGTTCCTTCTCTATGAGAAGGAACATGAGAGCTATTTCTCGCAATAAAAATTTATTTTCTGACAAACATGGTTTGCCATGGGATTTTTTACAGTCTTTCTCTAGTTTTAAGCTTCCTGCTTCATCCATTAATAGTCCCATTTTGCTAAAAATTCACAGGAAGTAGTACACTAAAAAATGAAAGCATGCAGATTTGTATATTTATACCAGCTAGCATTTCTGCTGAATAATTGTTTCAAAAAAATGTTTATTAGCAAACTAGAATGTCTTGTTACTGATTCTTATTCAATTTCCTAGAAAAATACAAAGTTTAAAATTTTATGTTGTCTCTCCAATAACAAAAATAGAAATTTCATTTAAAACACTGCCAATGGCAAAAATAAACATACGATACAAAAAGAGTGATTTTTTTGCCGAGTGTGTGAAATTGCCTGGCACAGCTAGCAGAATGGAAACAATGCACTCAGAGGCCTCAATGCTGGCCTGCTCCTTGTGAGCCCATGAGCTAACCATTAGCCACTTCTTGAAATGACAGTTTGACTCTTTCTCATACCTGGCTCAGACTGTTTGATTAGAAAGGGCTCAGAGGTTAGCACTGTGTTCCATGTTTTCCCTCCTCTTTTGCTGTGCTTCACCCCAGCTATCAGCTGTGTGAAAGCTTAACGGTGTCACCGTGAGCTCCATGATCTTTAGGAAGAAACTGAGCCTTCCCTCACATCACAGGTATCTCTACACAGATATATGGGGATTTTGCATTATTCTTCCCTGTCTGTCTGTTTTGCCTTCAGAATTCACTCTGGGTTATACTACCAATGGCATTCAGCAGCAAATTTTGAATTTAAGAGAACTCTACCTTGTACTTTTTTTTCAAATAGTATTAATAATAGCTTTACTGCTGGCTGCTCTCTTTTGATTTGAGCAAACCATGTATGTTGCTAGTTTTTTAAAAAGTTGTGTATGTTATGGCCTGCTCTTTTATTTTTAATATTCCAAAATCAGTGTATTTGTTTTACTTGCTATGGCAAACCTCATTAAAAAAAAAAAAAAAAAAAAAAAAAAAAATAAATTAAAAAAAAAGNAAAACCCCATTAAAAAAAAAAAAAAAAAAAAAAAAAAAGATACTGAATTATACAAAAGTGTTCTAAGGCAGAATGCCCAGCATTAGCAAATGAATTTTCCCATAGGAAAAATAGTATGCTTCTAGTATTAGTATGCATATTAACTATGGTTAAAAGTGAGGCAGGAAGGCAATGGTAAAATACAATGGTAAATGTTAAATATGCTCATCTTTTCATGCAGCTTCACACATGCCTCATTTATTCTCTCATGTTTCAGTAGACTTTCAATATATTTGTAGTTTTCAAGAGGTACCTAATCTTACTGTGAAAGAAACTGAACATTCTGAACAGGTACCAAGCAACTTTAGCTAATGCTGCTTGCAGGTAGGTCAGATTTTAGAACCTGACATGACAATAGCTCCAGGTGTTTCTGCATATGTTGCACCTCCACATTCAAGCAATTCAGACCTAACAGACTGAACATGCCACAGTTTGCATTGGAAGACGAGGCAACCCATGATGAGTATGTTTAGGGAAATTCTTATCTAGAAAAATCAAGTGTCTGAAGCATGTACATATAACCTTTAGGAGGTTTTCCTAAATTCCTTAAAATGATGCTGTTCAGAAAAAAGTCCTGAAGACACTTAAATCAACTGCACACAGTCCTGAGCAACCTGCTGTAACTACCATTGCTTGAACCACAGGGGTTGTACTACGTGATATTAAGAGCTGACTTCCAACTTAAATGCCTCTGTAATCAAAACTGGAATTATCAATTGGAAGTGGTTTTACAGAATTAAAATAGATGTAAATGAGAGTAAAAACTGCTCCTTTCCAGCAAGAATGAAAAAGAATCATTTGTGGATGTGAGTTAATCCACTAAGTGAATTTTCAGATCACTTCAATACAATTGTCTTCTTTGCATCTGTACAACCAATGGTTACCTGAAATGAGTAATGCATTCAGAGCAAGGTGATGAAATTACAGGAGCACTCATCTCTCAACAAACATAACTGTGATGTAATTTACCATTACAGCAGTCTGATATTTATTCTCATAATTGAAAAAAAAAATACGTTGAAAAAAATTGTAAAAATACAAATCATACATGAGCTTGTGTATCCTGCTTTTGAAGTAAAGACTGTAACACCTAAAACAAGTCTGAGCAAGAATGGCTAAGAATTCAAGACTTCAGGCTAAAGGAAAACCTCTTCTTTTCAGGCTATTGGTTCTCATATATCTGTGTATGCAGCACTGGTAGCACTTAATCTCTCTATCCTTCAGGAAGAGCAAGTCAGGAAGTATTTTATTAGGACTGATTTCATAAATTTTAATTTCCTCTAAGTATAACAACAAAATATATTCTAATGGGCAGAACTTATTTTCACAGCTATTATTTCTATATTTTAATATTTCACAACTGAGTACGCTTAAATAAAAAAGAAAAATACATCAGATGGCCATTACTTGTCCTTGAGGGTTTTTTGCCTTCTTATTCCACACAGTCATTATTCTACGTAAAATTGACAGGATAATATTCAAATAAATAAATCTCCTGCCACACTGATTTCTGATCAGAGGTCACTGGCTCTTTTAAATCTTTTAGGTCACTTGCCAACAGATGCCAATCAATAAAACAACCACTAACGGTTCCCAAGGGAAAATAGGGGCTGTGGAAGAAAGGAGTCATCCTAAGCTGCTACTAAAACTCAATGACCAAACTATGTAAGAATATCTATTACTGTCCTTTTGGCTTCAGATTTTGTTTTGTCTCCTTTACTATCATTAGTCATTTCTTAATATATATTGCACACTATAAAACATTGACCCTTTGGTAAAACACAGACAGTCCTTTCACATACTGTGGTATTATTCACAATCTCACAGGACTCTGAAAAGTATCAGGATGGATCCTAGCAACAACAAAAGATCATATAACTATTTTTAAAATGCTAGCCATCCTGTTCATAAATGCTTGCAGGACAAGTAACAGTTACTGCTTTCATAGTGTCTCCAAAATAAGTAATGTGTCACAAAGGATTTATGCTTGAGATGCAATCATTCCTTACTGCCCAAATTCTGGAACAGAATTATATATCTTTCTTATTTTACAGTATAGTCTCCCCATTACCCCTTGGTACACAATCCTCATATTTGCTGTTCATCTGACATGCTTAATAGCATCCTTAGTTTGTAAAAGCAGAGTAGAGACCCTTGGGACCAAGCCATACCCATTGCCAAGAACTGTTTAAGCTAACTAGCAAAACTTGGTGTTCTTTCCAGCAAGAATATTATTCAGCATTTTTTAAATGAAAACTGTACATTGAAAATTACTTCATAGCAGTGCATCACATAAAATATTCTGTAGCTAAATAAATATGCAGTATTGTAAAAGATTATTCTTTTTAAAAAAATCTAATGCTTCCCATATACTGTTACCATAAACAAACAAAGAGAAAAAAAAATAAAAAACCTTAGGTTCAAAACCATATTCTAAAGGAACCCTCTAATTTCCTTAATATGCAGAAATTTACTAAATAAGCTGATTCTTCACTCCTACTTTCTTCCAGTATCTCTTGATTCACAAAGACCAAGTCAGGCCTTTTCACCTTTCAATAATCAAATGGAGGTTTACCTTCATAAACTAAGAAAGAAGTTGAGGATCATACCAAAAATGGTGTAAATGGATTTGTCAGAATTACTGCAGGACGGGGATATGGATACTTTTGATGTCTAAATGCGGTGCTAAAGGACACTAATTGCTCTTCTGACATCCTGGTGCCATGTAGTAATAGCAAGCTGTAAAAACTTTTTGTGAATTATATTAATTTCAGAAGGCCTCAAAGTTCTCTCCAATAGACAGTGAAAGCTCAGGACAAAGAGTACAAGTGTTGAAGAAGAAAGCAGAGCATTTATACAGTCTTTGCATCTCTAGATCATCTAGGTCTGCCTCCCAGCAGGCATAAGAAGAAATCATTCATCTCAGTTGACCCCGTTATTATACTGCTTTTGAAGATTTTCTCTCTTTAAAAGAAATGTGCAAGTAAGAAAGCAAGTAACCCCCTCCTCCACTGACACACAACTATATCTTGCAGAGTAATTAGGAAAAATCCATGGAAGTGGATACACTCAGTTAATTAATTCCTCAATTATGAAGAGGAAGTTTTAACATTAAAAATTAAACAATGATCTCTACTGCACATTTAAATGGGGAGGAATAACCATCTTTAAATCAAAATAAAACAGGTACAAAACAAAAACTAAACCATCTTTTGGTCTTCGTATAAAACACAGAAGAATATTAGTGTTTATAAAATCAATATGGAATAAATTAATAGATCACAGTGCAAGAAAGTTGCCTGAGAATGGAACAAGGATATCTGTTTATTGTGGTTTTAACTGTAAAGATTCAGCCTCATCTTTTTCTGTCTTCTCCCCCAGAAAGAAAAATATTTCACAGAGTTTTCCCCATACAGCCCCACAGCTACAACCATAAAATAGGCTGAATATTTATGTGCCGATTCAAAATGAGTTTTTTGAAACAATCCTCATAAGAAGCAAGGTTCACTTCTTAATCAGGTCATGATGCAAAAATAATTCCGTTCCCCAGTGCAGTAAGAAAGGTACACACATATTTGCTTAGGACTGATATTCACTACACGTTTTTTTGCTGTCACCAGAGAGATAGGAAAAAAGTTTTCATAGTAACAACAGTAGACTTGATTGTTCCAGATTAAAAAGTCATTGCTCATGGAAGTTAATCTTGTACATCAAATATACATAGACTCTAAATATTATTTCAGGTTCTGCATAACCACACAACAAGCCACAAGTCTCATCAATTAATAATGGAAAACTAACATTCTGTAACAGAGTTAAAACAACAGCTAGGAGCCATTAATATCAATTGACATAAACTCCTATGGTTTACAAGAAACGTATCCTTTAATTGCTGTCATTGCTTTGCTCCAAGCTCACAGTACCTGAAGTATGGTATATGTGAGTGTTCTGCTCTTAAATTGTATAAGAGAAACAACAACAGGTATATTAATTTATTTTTGAACCATCTTACTACTATTCAGTGAATACCAGATGCGATATTACATCCATTAACTAATTACCTTTTGACAAAAAGCCAAAAGGAAAATACTTAGGCAACCAAAACACAAGCAGAATTGAAACCAGAATGGAATTACTGAAAGGGAGATACTAAGCATAGGACTATTTATATAATACTACACAATTAGGACACCAAATCTCACCTGGAAGGCTTAAAATAAATAAATAAAAAATACAAATACTCAAATAAAGGGTATCAGGTCTCTGCTAAGCCTCAGCACTTAATTATGTGCAATTTCTCAAACATTTTTTGCCATGTAAACTGGATTTTATATATATATAAACAAATAAATATGTTCTGTAAAATAGTGAAAATTCAATGATTAAGCTCAAATGGATAAACTTAATTAAAAAATACTTCCCAGATGCAAAGTGTTCTCATACTGTCTTGGCTTACTTATATTCCTTATTTTTTTATATAACGACATTGTTGAGTTCTCATTGTGACATTCATCATGAGGTGCAAAATCTTGGCATTGTTGATCTTAAGGCCTATATTGAACAGGTATGTTTCTGTTCCACTCAAAAAAAAAAAAGTCAAAAAGCAACTGTCTTTTTATGCAGAGATATTCTTTATACATCTGTTATTGTTATTTAAAATATACTTATTATTTCATGAGCAATAAATTCTAAAAATTAATGGATGGCCATAATTTAGAAAAATATCTTCATATAGTGCTTAAAGAATAACTATTTGAGATTTCAGTACATATTTCCAGTCTGTTCCTCAGAATTCCACTACTTTTATAACAAAAAACCCTTGAATTTTTTTTACCTATTTTTTACCTATTAATTATTAATATTTTGCTCCTACAAAAACATAACAAAATTCAATGATACCATCTCAGTGTCAAAGTCTTTTACTATCTTATTTTCATAATATTAATCTTTCATCCAAGTACAACAGCAAGAACCACCCATACTGAGTAATAATAGCTAAGGCACAAAAATACTAGACATTAAAAAGAGAAGTAACCTTCTGCTACACAACAAAATATGTATCTAGACTCAATTCTCATCATAATGACATGAAGAATCTCATACATATCCCAAAATCCCATCACTGCAAAGATTTTCCTTCCAGTTAAATCATTCCATCATAGAATAAATTTGATCTAGAAAACTTCTATTCAGAACAGCAGAACTGAACACAGAATGTTAAATGACTCATAATGCAAAATAATCTGTAGAAAAACAGAAAACTAGAGGCAGTAATAACAACTTTCACTGCTTTTGATACAAGGCAACCAGATTGTTATTAGGCAATCTGAGCGTGAGAAAAGTGAATACAATAATACCGTCTGAATGTCCTGATCAGCTCATAATTGTTTATGTAATAAAATCTCTTTCTGTACTTTTTTCTCACATTTTCCCTTTCACCACATTAAAAAAAAAAAAAAAAGAAAGAAAAAAATTCCCAAAGCTTTCTTTTGTCTATTCAGCATCCTTGGGAGAAACCACCAGATGGCAATGCAGTGTTCAAGTATTTCATTTAACATATATATTATAGGGAAAAAAGTCTATACGCATCAGCATGAGGCTCTCTTTCCTAACCTGCTTCCTCCTTGATGAATATTAAATAATTCATAAGCCAAAACTCTATTCACCACAAGTAAGTGATCAAATACCATTCAACCTGTAAAGAAGAGACTTTTAGAATTCTAAGTTTCTATGGATGTAAAACCACAAGACTGGAAAATAACTGAAAGGAAAACATTTAGAATTTCATTACCATAAAGTTCCCAAAAAAATATCAAGGACTGAATGAACTCCACAAAAAGTGGAGTAAATCTACAACTTTTTATGCATATCACAAATGTATATGGTTTGGTTTCAAGGTAAGAAACAGGCATTAATTTCTATATTTTTGAAGCTTAAATCAATTCCTGTAAAACTCAATTCCTGTAAAACTATGTGCTGAATGAATCAAAATATGTAGGCTTTATGTATTTATTCAATATGTAGGCTTTAAGTATTTATTCTTCCTTTCCGTCAAGCAGATCACAGTGATCAGAGAGGAAGATGCTTTAAGATATTTGAAGGAGCTGAGAAGTAGTGCAAGAGTCAGATTTTCATTTAGCAGATCTTATCTGAGATATATTATATGCCTAATGGAAGTTCCTCTTTGCAGTTATTGTTGTAGGCTCCGAAGCCTCTCTAGTCCAGGGAGACTTCATCGAACACCTGAAACACCCAATTAATAAACATGACATCCACTGTGAAGTTGGTGGTTGGAACAGGAAGCCTACAGCAAGGAATCCTTTCTTTCTTGAGAAGTCATTACAACGTGTAGGTGTTGTATGGTCAACCATAATTGACAGGAGAAGTTAAGGTGTGCTTAAGTCTTTCACATACGTGGATTAGGAAGAAGTTTCTAGCACCATCAGTACGTAGTAATGGAATTGTTGCTATAGCTGCTCACTCATCCATTCTCATGTAATGAACAGAGTCATCCTGTGCTCTCAATGTAAAAGAAATCCAGTATACTTTTAAAGAGTACCTTGAAACTGTTCAGAACTTATTTAAAATACTAAATGGAAAAAAAAAAAAAAACCCAAACAGTATCTTCTGTCAGAAAGAAACACAATCATACAAGATAAAGCGTTAAACAGGTAAGTTGAAAAGCTGTGAGCAAACTAATTTAAAATATGTTTTCTAGCTAATGTAATAAATATTTGATTAATACTTTTCCCTTTATTCCCTATATTATTGTATTTAACTGATTCATAGCACACAGTGGTAGAAAGATTCAAAGACTACCTTTAAAAAATTTAATTTAAGTGCTTTGTATAAGGATGGCTCTCAAGATCAGAGACCTAATCCAATGCAGCACAACCTGCGATTTCTTCTGTTGTAAAGTCTTTTTAATCTTCTTTTCAAACAAACAAAACCAAGAATACTATATTGATTCTAATTGTTTTCACACATAGCTAATTATTTGATATAACTTCAGTCCTGAAAGCCAATAGTCAGAATTGCTATGCATTAAAAAAACAAATACTTTCTTAAGGTAGGTTTTTGTGTTCTTGAAAATTC
>VXAC01006419.1:121855-177231 GCA_013399225.1 Rhipidura dahli | reverse complement strand
TTTTTTTTGTGAATTCTCTTTTTCTTTTAATCTAAATATCTTTAAGGAATAGGGGAAAGTATCTCAAATAGCTCTTTATCCTCTTTGATATGGCCAGGATAAACACCCTTAAACAAGTTCTACCTTAGATATGTAACCCCCTGAGATAGGCTACTGTTTCCCATTGCCTTCAAAGGTCCTGTTTAAAGTATGAGGTACAGAAATTCTTGTTGTTTTGGGGTATATTTGGCAAAGAAGTTAATTGGTATTTCAATCTTTTGCCATATGATGCCAAAGCTTCTATTCTGCCTCTGTAATATTATAATTTTTCTGTGGTCTCTGATGAGTATCTTCTTACTTAAACATCTATCCCTAATGTTACCCCAAACCAACTGTGAATAGAAAAACACCAAACTGAGCTGTGGTTCTTCCAGGAAGCTGAAGTGTAGTCCTAGGTGTTTGCATGACACTCTTCCTTCCTTAATACTGGAATGCTATCATGCTCTATAATCCTTGAAGGGAACAGAAGGATGTTCGACAAATGCAGCTGTAGGAGAAGGCTGTATTTGGATGTAAGAGTAGGCCAGCTGTCCATTAAACACTACGTACAGCTGTCACCTTTCTGCATAAAGTCAACTTTCATAACAGCACGTGCCCTAGACCTGTATTTTACTTTGTATTTTGGGAGGGACTTGGAATTACTTCCCCTTTAATCCAATCTTCACAAGAGGCAGAAAATTCCCTCCCATGTAATCAACAGTGTAATTAATTATAAGCATTCATTAGACATCACCTATCAAAAAGATGAACAAGCCTGATGTTGCTTATGAGTCTAAACTAGTCTTCAGCAAAATGTCGAATGACTGCAGACAATGAGGTAGAATAGGATAGATGAACTAGCCTGACGCATTAATAGGTGGCTTATTTATATATATTTAAAAGCAGATTTATGCAGTAAGGGAGATAAAATGTCAAAATGTAAGTATTGCTAACTTGAAGTGCACTTGGCTTTCAAAACATCTTTTGACTTTAAAAAGTTAACTCAAGCTACATTTCTATTCTGTGTAGAGGAAGATGAGCTATTTGTAGGCAGAGTGAATACACAGTACCAGGTTCCTTGATATATG
The DNA here is from genome assembly GCA_013399225.1 of Rhipidura dahli. Lineage (NCBI taxonomy): Eukaryota > Metazoa > Chordata > Aves > Passeriformes > Rhipiduridae > Rhipidura > Rhipidura dahli. The sequence continues at coordinate 176,125 of VXAC01006419.1, read as the reverse complement.
CAGCTTACTGAGGATATGTGAATATAAAGTCAGATTTTGGTGGCAAGTCTCCCAAGACTATGAACAAAACCATCTAAGTAATTGATAAAACCTGTATTGAATCCATTGCTGTGTGCTGAACCAACTGGGAAAATAAACAATTTCTTTGCTGTCAATTTGTTATTCCAGCAAACATGAGGGAGACACTTCTGTTTAAAATAAAATTCTAGGCAGAGCCATCAGTGTTTAATTAGAGAGCAGGAATTATTGATGTCCTGCTGTTCCCTTCAAGCTTTAAAACTTAGAGCCATGCAGATTCAAATCATGGTTTGACAGAAGGCCATGTTGTTCTGAAACATCTTTATAATGTTCTTTATCTCCTTTTGGCTGCAACATTCAGCAGTAAAATCAATGGAAGATTATAAAAGAAAATTTTAAAGGTGAGTCTCCTTACCTATATGCAGGGAAATAATTTCAAACTAAACAAAGCCAAACAATTAACCCTTAAAAAGTCAAGCTTTGTTATGGTTATTTTATTTTTCACCAGTTCCTTCGCTTGCAATTACAGGGTCCATCTGATCCTAGAGAATTTCAGATTTTGAGCAACCTGGTCTATGTAAGCTGTCCCTACCCACAGCAAGGGGATGGAAATAAATGATCTTTAAGGTCCCTTCCAACTCAATGATTCTATGATTCATCATTCTTTTATTCTATAATTTTATTATAAGTGCCCACTTGTCAGTAAGAGGAGGCTTCCATACCCACAGTTTGAATAAATTTTTCTCTCTGGTTATGTCTGTCCAAGGAAAGGTCTTGTCAAGTGGGAACTCACTGAGCCCAGCCAGGCATTGCCTGAGGCAACTTTGACTGGCAGCTATCAGAATCCCTGGAAAGAAACTAGTCTACTCTGACCATATATGTAAACCTTTTTATAACAGATCTCTGGGTTATTGTTGCACAGATTATGTGGTACAGTTGTTAAACATAAGAGTATTTCAAATAAGAAAAGAGAAAATCAGTCTTACCAGGATCTTAAGTGTTCTGTTTATACTTGAAAACACTCCTCTCTAGTTTTTTAGTTATTTCTTCCTTAAGAAAAAAAAATCTTTTTTGTTTAGTTGAGGAGATACACCTCTAGTGCTGTACAATACTACAATCTTTCCCCTTGTTTCTAGACCACCACATGCTTGATAAGCAAAATTTCTCTGGCATGCTGTACTCCCAGGCCTGGCTTTCTGAACAGGTACAGCATCCCTAAATGCCTACATTTAGCCAAGATTGGTTTGTATTCTATTCCTAGAAGAGATTGCTCCTCATGAATGTGTTATGAGAAGTCCCACTGACTCTCCTAGATCCTACTGTGGAGCTGGAGTTCTGAACACTGTAAAGCTATGAAGAAACCAAGCCAGAGGTAAAGCCTTGAACAACGAAACTCCAGGGTGGTACCCAGAGTTTGGTTCTGAATATTTATGAGCAACACAATATTTGTATACAAATTTTTTATTCTGGCCTAGCTCAAGCAGCTAGAAAATGATACATCCATGTAAGGTCAAGTTCATGGCTTTTGTTACTGCAAATGACTCATCCTTTTTCATATGAGTCTAGATTGCATGTAGTAATAAATAAAACAATTCTGTAATAAGGATAAAATTAAAATCTTACAGCATGAAAAATACATTATATAGAAAATACAGTGAAATTGTATAAGATATAATGAATAGGCCCTCAGTGAACAAACAGGGATTGCATCTGAACTAAACTACCCTTGGCAAAACCAATTACAAAAGTATCTGCAAGGAAATATGGACTCTATTAATTTTGCATTTTGATGAACATGTTTTATGCATTTATTAAAATATCTTTTTGGCTAATTAACATTTTAAAGATAAAAAAGAGAAGAAAATTTTTTATTCAAACCAATTGTGCCTAACATCCAAAGTTTGCTCTACGTACTATGAGTGATTTAAAATTCATAAAGCTGCTCTGGTTTGTATAAGAAAGCAATTTTTTTTTTTTTTACAGGGGAACTTACTCTAAAAAGTAAAACCAAGCATTTTGTCAGAAAAATACCTTAAAACTGATCTATAATATCATAAAGTCTGTATTTACTACCTGTAATAAGAGGTATGGGTTTCTTTTCTATTTTCTTTGTAATTTTTTTCAGTCACAGCTAAGCTGTGGATATTTGCCAGAATTTCACCGAGCACCTTCTCCTGTGCTTACCTCAAGCTAAAGAGATATGGCTGCAAATCTCTTTCAGGGTTGCCAATATTTCTGCTTGGATATTTAGCTCTGAAAGTTTTCCTTCATTTTGTTTTACAGAGTTTACTAAGACCTACTGGGGTTTTTTGACTATATAGTTAATAACAGTCATTACTACTTCTTCACAAAGACTGCTATTATGAGAACTTTCAAGGTAAACCACATGAGTAAAGAAAGAATGCTTTAAAACATTCTGAAAGAATGTGTGATAAAGCATAGCAAGGAAAAGATACAGAACCATTGGTTCTGTACCTCCAAAACATTTCTTTCTTTTGACAGACTAGAAGTCAGCAGAGTATTTTGCATAGTTTTCTGACATCCCTTAGAAGGCAGTCAAATAAATGAAAACCTGTTATGTTACACAGTATTAAGACTGTTGTGCAATTAAACTACAGCCAGATGCTGATTGTTTCCTTCTAACTTATAGGTCCAGCAGGGAGCAATGTTTATGCCCTCTCTGGAGAAACTGAATACAAGATAAGGATTAAGTTGAGGCTGGATTCATTTGGGAAATGGTAATTAGGGCCAGGCAGAATAAACAAATCTAAATCCAAGGCTGATATTTTAAAAAATTATTTTAGGTCATGAGTGGGGTATATGGAGTAGGTTATGAGAGGATGTGTGCATCAACAAACACATGTAGGCAACAGTAATGTGCTGATTAGCAAAAGGCCATTCATGCCTTCTCTTTAGAAGATATTTAAAGCTGTTCAGCTCTTGCACCTCTGATGCTGAAAATTCTAAAGTTAGAGATGATTTAGGCTGTGGATACTGTTGCTTTAAATCATCTAACTACTGCCTTTATTGAGACTATGGAGTAAGAATTCCTGCCTGAGGCCTTTCTCAGTGTTTTCTTCTCCTCACAACATCCACTGCTCCATCTCTCTTGTTCCCTCAAGTCTCTATCAGGACATACATTATGTGTCAACACTAGTGCAAAGCAACACAGGGGTGGTGGACTCAGGTTTTAACCTGCATAATTAATCTTTATCTCCATTAGGAATACTTAACTAGGATTCAGTGCTATTTTTTCTGGTGCACCACTGAAGAACAAAAGAGGAACTGACATTCTCACAGGCATGGTTTCACTATACCTTAAACATCTCTGAATTTCTAAAGAGAGACTTGTTCCTTTGTGAATTGGAGTTTTACAGGCTTTGTGGGACATGTTTTCAGTCTAATCTTAACTGTATTATACAATAAAATGTATATGTATATACATTTACATGGTGTATTTATACAGCTTATACATTTAATACATACAGAGAAAGTGCATGGAAAGCTTAGGAGAAAGGCACTGAATTCTCATTTACAGAAGAAAAATACATTGAAGAGAGTACAAAGAAAGAAGTCAGTGTGAAGGGTTGTATGGTACAGGCACAGGTATGGGTGAGGAAGACATGAAAAAATTCTTACATGCCCTGTATAAATGAAAAAAAAGTCAGCATTTCATAATTTGTGTGTCATTTCTTCAAATCTGCATTAGCTAGTCATAGATGACTGAAAGTATTCCCTCCAGCAGGAACTAAAACTAATGTCAAGACTGATAAACTCACATGCACTAGGCAAAAATCAGAGCTGACCATTTTCATGCAAAATGTCTTCTCCTTTGTACAAACAAAACATAATTAGTTTGGCTATATCTATTTCTGACCTTTGTTTTTTTTCTTCCAACAAAAAGCAGATTTATGTCAGCAAAATTATTCAGGAATTTTATTTTTGTCATGAATTGTTTCAGATTTTCTTAGAGAGGTTTTGCTGTATTTAAAATAATATCACATGTAAGAGATTTACCAGCCTTAAAATCCAAGAATTGCATTTATTGTTTGTAGGGTTGTGAACCACATGGCAGCCTAAACTTGGAAATAGTGTGGAGCGAGTAGGCAAAGATCAAGAAAGGCAGTGACAGACAAAGAATAAGCAGATATTTTAGTGCCTTTCCTTCTCACTGCCACCAGCTGAAGTTTCTTTAACATTAAACACTGATGCAGCTTTGTTCTCTGATGGCTCTGTACAGCCCCACATCCAGGTAGGTGTTATTGCAGACTTAAGATGTGATTTTGGTTTTGCAAAGCTCTCAATTTTTATGCATTGAGATTACCTTAATCATACTTCCAAACACCTAGAGGTCCCAAACCAGATTTTTAGGGTTAAATAGGCAGCTCAAGACCTTCTTAGCACATGCACTGCCAACATTCAGCAGAGGCTGGTTGGATCCAGCCTGCTCTGTGCCCATGCATCCCTCTTGTCCAAGGAAATCATCCAGGTAAGGACAAGCTCATGCCTATCTCACACTTGATCATGGAGGTGCCTAGTGCCTGGTGCTCTGGACTTCTGCAACTTCACTGTGGCCCTTGTGGTGCCAAGGCTCAGATCTGCTCAACTTCACATCACAATTTGAACTATCCCATTACTTTACATTCCAAGCAGTCAGGAAAACTATCTGCACTACAGATGTAAGCCAAGTGCTACCTTAACTGCAAATGTAAATTTTACATATATTCCTACAATTTAAAGAATTTATAGTAAAGCTATTTTCAAATTAATGATCCAGTTGCCAGAAATGCAGCAATAAAAATAGACTTGTTTTATTTTTTTTTGACAGAGAATTATTGGTAAGGATTTGGCTTAATTTCAAAGGATGTTTTCAGTCTCTCCTGATTTTTTTTTTCCAATGTACATCTGCTCAAATGAAAAATTGTTTTGATCTTAATGAAACATCACATTATGTATGAACTATGTTAGATTATGTGTTGACTTAACATTTCAAAACCAAGTGTTGTTTCAGAACAAGGAATTGGAATGTAAATCATCCTGTTTGCTCCTGTTTAATTTATAAATAATAATAATACACAGGTATTTTTTCCTCAGAATGTTTTCATTTCAGTGAAAAAGTACATTTCAAATAAAAGAAATCTCACTTTGGGAATTTTCTGTGCATTGATCCACATGGGTTGATTTGCTTGGCCTTCTTTGATACCGTGCTCTGGGTCTATAACAGCTTAGTGGTTTAATGGATCAGTTATGGTGTATAAGTCAAATATGCTCACAAGGCGATTTTGTCTAAGTATGGTTTGGTTTTGTGTTTGGTTTTATTTTGGGCAGGAGGGAGGGAGGCAGGAGGGATTCATATACAGGATACAAGCTACGCTTTAAAAAAAAAAAAAGTCTGACCCAACTTAACCTTCCAACAGGTTGTCCTGGGTTGCATTATATTCTATTACCATCCTCATGAGGTGCTAAAACAAGGTGGGGCACTGTTTCCTTGCCTCCTCCCTCCAGACTACCTTCCTCATTAATGGCCCATCAATGCCCCGCCCATGACTCAGAGATAACTCCCTCTGGACTGTCTTCTGTTAGTGGCCCATCAACGCCTTGCCTCACGACATCATGCCATTGTGAGATGCTCCACCCAGAAGGAGGAACCAAGCATTCCATCCTGGATATAATCTGGGATTCTGAACACCACTGACACACCTTTCCCCTGGATTTCCCAGAGGACAGGAGATACACAGCCACCACTGGACCTTCTGAGGAGGAGCAGACCCTTCCACAGGACCACCACTTCAGCAGATCCACATCTACCACTTCAGGAGGGCTGCAGCCAATGTCTTGATGGACTGCTACCAGCACCCTGACTAACAGGGTGTCAGGTTGTATCCTGACTGTCAGTTTTTGAACCAGTTTCTGCCTTTAGTTTTTATTTATTGTTTATTTATTTTTATTATTTTAATTTCCCTATTAAATTGTTATTCTGACTTGGTGCCTCTCACAGGTTTGTTTTTCAAACTAGTACACAGGTTTAAGAAATACCTATTTTTACAGTTACAGTGATAAATCTTTTTAATTCTCCCACCCCATTGCCCCAAAAGTTCTTGAAAGGCTCACTCCCACATTCTGTGCTGTTTTTCAGCTTGGGGAGCAGCTTACTGTGCACAGCCCTGCCAGTGCAGTCCCTGAAATGAAGGTTTAAGACCACAGAACAAAACTTGACTATAAAGAAGGTGTTCCCACATGACCTAAAATTTCCACATCAAGTGTCAATCTTTATAGTGATGGGAAAGCATGAAGTGGGAGTAACCGACACTATTCCTTTCCATCTGGAATAGCTGCTCCCCAGAGCCCACAGTGGGAATGGGGCTGGTTCCTCAGAGCCAGGCAGTCCTGCATTCGGGGCCTTTCCAATTAGTCCTGTAATTTATCGTCACTTCATAAAATGGACTAAGTAACTTGCGCCAGTAGGGATGGAAAAATCCCAGCCTCCAGCTGGGGTGGGTGTTCTCAGAGTTAGCCTAGCCCTCAAGCAGATACAAAAGGCACCCACAGCTGAAGCTGGGGAGACAGAAAGGAGACCTGCAGCCTCTGATGAATTACTCACCAGCACCAGGCCTCAGGAACAGCAGATCAGCTCACACTTTGAAGGATAAATCAAAGCTTTAATCGGGGCTGTCAGTAAAGCAGGTGTTTTGACTGCCTTTATGGTTCATTTTTATGCAAAAAGGGTTGTTGGCAATACAGAAATCATGGGGGATTGAAAATAAATGGCAGTGACAGCACTGATCCCACCAGGCGAGGGGGCCAAAATTGGTCTGTCTTTTCACATTATGAAATATACCTAACGGAAGTCTCTTGAAACCCTGCATGCACAATGCATGGTCTGTGTGCTGGGGACTTGCCTTTCTCTGTCCTCCTTTCTTCCCCCACTTTTTTTTTTTTTAATTTGATATGCCAGAGGCCCTTTTCTATTCTTTGGTGATGAACTGCCCCAGCAGCCACAGCAGGTTCAGAATGTTAAAGAGCCGCCACTCACCCGAGCCAACAAAAGGATCCTGCTTCAAAGGGCTGAAAGGACACTGTAGACACTACACACAGCCCTGCTTTAGGGTAATGTCTTTTTCATCTTGGTTTTCACCATTCAATGACATTAACAAATGAAACATCATAAAAATGTGTCCATGCAAATTTTCTGTCATGGGTGGGGGCAAGGGGGCTCACTGTTAGGAGAGAGGTCTACATAGTAATGCCCCAAGGATGCAGCACTCCAGCTTCTCCTCTCTCCTGCCTTGCTTTCTGTGCTGTTGGGGCACCCACCAGTACCCAGACTCCCACTGTAAAACTGACATTTAACTTCACTTAATTCCTAAGTCTCAATATCAATAGTGGTACATAATTTTAAAGTTATTTAAATTAAATAAAATATTTCAGCCCAAGGAGTTGAAGCATTGTCGCATCCTGTAATATTGAAACAGGGTGACAAATGTTGTAATACAGCACACTGTTCCAGAAAGGAAAAAATTAGGGCCTTTTTCTTTGGTTCCGCTATAACTCAATACTTTCCACAATCTATTCTGGAACATAATTTGAAATATTACTGCAGGGTATTGCCAGTAAATTTCATTTATCATTCACAAACCATAAAGTAGGCAAGAGAGAAAAAAAAGGCAAATTCTTCCCTCCTGTAGTTTCACACAGTTATTCATGCTAATGCCTCACCACTCACAGATGACAGTAGTTCAGCAGCTTTACTAAAGAATAGATTATTTTATCCTTCCATAGAAATTAAAAAATGTATTTTTTAAAGTAACATCCATCTTAGGATGTACATCCTTAGGACAGATTGGCTGAGGATAACTTTTGAAAAACATTATATTGATTATGTGTAAATTAAGAAATTCATTATGCTTGATTGCGATTATACACACTGCTGCTTCTAGCCAGAAAACTTTGCATCTTTGCTTAAATGAAAACATAATGCATGCATCTTATGACTTAGTTGCATAGGAAATGAGATCACCATCCCCATTTTAAAGGTACTCTGATACCCTTGGTCTCCATAAAAGTTTATGCATCAACCCTCGAAACTACTCCATGAATTCTAAAGGAATTTCAACTATTACATAAAACTCCCCCTAGTTTCATAAAAAAATAGTATTTGTGGGCTTCTTGCAAGTAATTGAGATTCTGATTTTCTAAATGTACATTATCTCTATTCCTATAGTAATTTCATCTAAAATAGTAGGATATTTATACTTATAAAACACATACTTTCTACTTAAATTATAAGTATTGCACATTAGGACTGACATTCATGTCGCCTTCCTACCAAACTTCATTTCAGTATAATTTCTCATGCCAGTGAAGTTACTCCATGCCAATAAAATTCCATCTGTGCTTACAGTACTGAGCCTTGAAACCCTAATTTTCACAAATATTTCAGGGCCACAGTTTATGCAAGATTTGAAAACAAATGTCTTCCAATAATTTGCTTGAAGAAAGATTATACAAGTCACTAATCATGGCAAAGATTTAGTTTCTTGGTGATGTTGAAAATTAATTAACTTTTCTCTCTGGAAGAGTTGTTATGCTCAATAATATTTTGGATGTTTAGATCATGAGGTGATTGCAGCATTTTGATTAAGAGTCTCTTCAGAAAAGTTCAAGAAAATTTAATAAGAGTTAAAAGTCTAATTCAATTTGCTAAGTCCCTGTTCATGACCACCTGCTTAACACTCTTGTGAGTCCACTGACTGTTAGTCTAAGCATAATATAATAAACAGTAATTAATTAGTAATACAAAAATATTTATTTGCATTCATCTTCCACAGCATTGCAATGATTTTCCTAATGAGGTACATTATCAGGATCTGGTTTGTAGAGCAACCTAAAACTGTCCTGAGTAGAGAAGATCTTTTTGGTGTAAGAAAAAGTTTAAACCACTAAACCTTTTGAAATGCACTGTTAGCAAATGCCTTAGCTCTGAACACCATTTGTGATAGTAGAAGCAAACATTCTCATATTAAATTACAGATAATTTTTTTCTAATTAGCCTGCCTCAGATTTCTGCTTCTGTCAAAATTCCATCTTACTCATGGGTAATTCTGGTATTGATCGATTCTCATCTACCTTATATCAAAATGGCAAATCTTTCCATCATTTATCTCCAATAAATTCAAATATGGCTTAAAATGCAGAGATTAAATCTGACATATAAGCTAAAATGCTGAAAATATGGGCACTACCGGGGTGAATTGAAGGTGAATATATTGCAAAATTGTAAATAAACTGGGGAATATGTCAGTATAAATCTGCATAACTCAGTCTTGAAAGCTTTTGTAAATATATACAGGCAGGTTACAACCCTCCTCATTAGCTAGAGCTGTCTTTTGTCCACACAACCCTTCGTCCAAAGATTACCTGTTTCTACCTATTTCCTCCCCAGCAGCATGATGTGGCAAGAGTTTGTTTTTATCATGTGTTTGTATTGCTTATTTCACAGCGGGATTTTAGTTCACAGTGGGATATCTAGACACTGCTGAAACACAAAAAATAACAAACAATAGTGCCCTCAAGCTAAGTATTTAGGCCCCAGATATTCTCAGAATCACTAAAAATGTAAAATACTGAACAGCTTATGTGGCACCAGATAAACCACCAAAAAAAGCGAGTTTGGGAGAGAGAAGAAGGAGGAAGTTGAGGAAGAGAGAGTTCAAGAAACATTTGGACAACACTCTTGGGCAATGGTGTGACTCTTGGAGATGGTGCTGTGCAGGACTAAGGGTTGGACTCAGTGATCCTGATGGGTCCCTTGCAGCTCAGCACATTCTGTGATTCTGTGATAGCATGTTTTGGGCTTTTTAAATCTTTTTTAAGCCGCATAAACCAATCCAAATATTCATTGGTTTCTAAAATGATTGTAAATGCTGGGCTTGATTTAAACATATTTAAGTGGACAGGCAGCCTACTTTCAAGAAGCTCTGCCTCAATTGATATTTAGCACATAATCCAGTTCCCATGACCATGATCATCTCCCTCCTTCTAATGAAAACCAGACCTGATTGTACCTGCATTTGTCTGGGTTTTACTTCATTATGGAATCAGGAAGCCACACATATAGGTATACAAGGCAAGAAGCTCTGCTCTTGATTTTCAGATTAATACTCATGTTAAACTTGCTGCATTTAACACAAATTTGTGAAGATCTGGAATGAAAACAGTGATGAGTAGCATGTTCTCCCTTTGGTTTCTCAGAACTCTTGGGAATTTAATTCTTTTTTTTACCCAGTGGGGCCCTCCCTGGTAGCTGTTTAATATCTAGATACGTCATCAGGCCAACTTTTCCTTTCCTGTCTAAAAATAAAGGGAGGATTAGCAACAATAATTTATAAATGGACTTTGTGAGGACAGATTAATTATAGTTCACATTCCTTTACTGTAATTTCATGGTTTCTGTTTGCATGTTGATAAATATGCAAGGGGTAGTGGAGAGTTTGCAGATGTTCTTTGCTTGCATTTAGGCTTTAATTTGAACAAGACTAAGCTTGCAAGAGCATGTAAGACTTATGGAGAATGTCCATAGCTCATTGACACCCTCAAATGGACAGAACTTCATCTCCTCCTCCTATCAGGTAGCCATGATCGTTTCCTCAAACAGAAGTTAAGAGCAATCACTTCCCGTAATTCAATCGGTAGTGCATAACAATTTGTAAATAAATTTTCTTTCATTTATATTCACACTTGGCTAAAGAAAGCTGATCTTCCAATTAAAATAAAAAAAATGAAACAGACAATGCAAATCAAGTGGTTTGTTTTCTTTCAAATGCTATTATGCCTTTTTAAAAACTAATAAAATTATTTATCTTAAGCAGTATACAATTAAGCAATTGGACTTACTGCTGCAAACTGTTATTATGTCAGAAAGCACAGAGACTTTCTAAGAAATATTTGTCTTGCTTGCAAAAAGTTCTAAGATCTTTGAGTCCAACCATTAATTTGAAAAGTAACAAGATAACAGTCAACACAATAATTTCAAAAATATTGTATATGGAAGCCTCATTTAGATTATAATGGAATAGGGCATAATATAATGTTTTTAGTTATGGAAAAAAAAAAGGATTTTAATTTCCAGGAAAAAAGGATTTTAATTTCCAGGAGGTGTTTTTTGGTATCTATTACAAGTCATCAAATAAAAATCTTTGAATATTCTGCTTTAAATTCATTTTTGTTGAAAACTATGACAATAATATGTAATTTTACATGGTTTTTATCAGAAAAATATCTCAATGCAGTTTGCTACTTATTAAAAAAATAATGAAACTATAACAGAATTCCAACAGCTATTGTAATTCAACATGTTTTGAAATTGTGAATATTAATTTCTTCATTGAAAAAATACTTCTGTATGTCACTGAATTTTATTACACACTTGGATGCTTCTGAACATAGACAAAACACTAAATGACAAAAAATGTACATGTGGACTATTTATTTCTCTCTCACATTCTATTTTCAGTTCTATCAGAACACATTTCACTAAGAGAGACTGGTAAGAGTGACTGCCTATGAAAATAAGCATAAAAATTTTATGCCATTCATATTTTTCCCCAATTTGTTTGCCATTTTCTGCTAATATTGCATTTACTTAAAATATTATCCAATTTATATGATGGTGCATGTCAGTCTTTCTAGCAGTATAAGTCTAACACCACTCTTATTAGTCTGATTCATATCTATGCATTTCTCTGCCATACAGTCCATCTTGTTTTTATTTTGTTTGACCTTTATCTACTTCTGTGTAATAAACCCATTGGCAATCTTTTGGGAGACAAATGAATAGGTATATAAACCTGTCATGATCTCGTAGTAAATAGCCAAAACAAATTTAGTGTCTTAGAGTTGAATATTCACAGAGAGCTTAACTAGATTGAAACCACAACACTTAATAGGTTTATTTGCTAATTTAATAGTTAAAAATTCCAGTCCGTGTTTTACAGGTTAGGAAAAATTCTCCCTATTTCCCAAATGATAAAGGAAGATATAATTAGAAAGTAATATAAAGTGACAGCTGATTAGCATTTATTTTAATGGTCTTTCACCACTAGAGTGTGAGACTATTTACACCCATCACCTATCTTCCTCTGTCTTCTCCCCTGTCCTCATTAGGAGTCTGAAAGGGGTCCCAGGCAGAATCAGGTAAAAGTAAGAAAAAAATAACATACAATATGAATTTTCTTTTTTAGAACACTTTAACCTAATATTAAACAGCTATTGCTTTTAATAAAAATTTTACAAATGTAGATCAAGTAGATATTTCTTATGGTTTGGGGTTTCCATTTTGGGGGGTTTCTTACCCCCATGAGGTAGTAACCAGGTCTGTCCTGGTTTTGGCTGGGATAGTTAATCTTTTTCCTAGTATCTGGTACAGTGCTGTGTTTAGGATTCAGGATGAGAACAATGCTGATAACACACTGATATTTTAGTTGTGGCTGAGTAGTGTTTAGTCTAAGTCAAAGATTTTTCAACTCCTCAGCTGGGAGGAGATACAGCCAGAATAGTTGACCCAAATTGACCAAAGGCATATGGTTCTTTCTCTCTGCTCATCACTACTCAAGGGAAAGGCTAAGTGTAGCTACTCATCTCCTGAGGTCCCCATCAGATTGTGAGCAACAAGCTACTTCAGACAACAGTACAAACCTCCTGTGAGATCATAGAATGGCTTGGCTTGGAAGGGACTTTAAAGATCATCTCATTCCAACTCCCCTCACTTTACACAGGAAAGCCCTGGTAGAGTATAAAACTCTGAGTAATGCACTGAGTTGTCTTTTCATTTAAAAGTACCTTAGATCAAATGCCAGCCTTCTCCAAAACACAGGAATAATCAGTTCATCAGTTTGGCAAAATATTGTAGCTGACATAAATCTGCTCAGTGATTATGACTTTAAAGGACACTGCCATTTTGACACCACAAAGATCACACCCACACTTCCTCATAAACTGGTGACTCTCAGATCTCACAGACATCATATGGCAACAATTAAAAAACATTTGCTGACCCGAGTCTTGGAGAAGAGTAGAATATTTTTGCCACTAAAAGAAGGCTCCAGCACTGTCTGGCTTCCTTAACACCCACCACATCACATTTCAAGACGCCAGAGTATTTCCTTAAAAAAAAAGCCAATCTAAAAAATATTTCCTTAATCTTTAAAGTTGATAATGAGTTCACTTCATATCTTTTACATACTGGGGTGAATAATTTACATTTTAAAATATTTTTTTATGTCTGTTTCTTTGTCCTACTCAAACATGCATATCCCATGTTACTTACAGTAACTGTCTGACTCTGGCTGCTTGGGACTGCATTTTAAATTGGCACATCAGCAACCACCTTCAGCAAACAGAGGGGGAGTATAACTGCGCTTGCAAAAAATTAAATGAAACAAAAGCCCAGTCAGGTGATTTAAGAGTAATCTGCCAACATATTTAAAAACATGTAATTAAAAAAAAATTACTTGAACAAAATTCAGTACAGAAACAAAAAAAGAAAAGAAAATTCTTCTATTCTTTTCTGGCAGCTGTAGTTACATCTGTAGTTGGGTGATTGAAAAAGGCTTACAAAATTACTCAGTCTTGAATTGCTACACATGTGACCTGGCTTTGGTGGTTGTGGTTACAGGAATTTAACTTGGAAGCCAGAATAAAAAAAGAGCACAGAGCTGAACAGCAAATAAAGTGGGACAGAGAGAGGCAGATCTCACTTAGTTTAAAATTCTGTTATTTTTAACTGTCAGCTGCTTAAGGTGAGTGAAAGGGACTTTTCCTCCTTTCCAGTGAAACTTTCCTATCACTTATACAATTTTATGACTGCTTGGTCAGAAAAGCTCAAGTCCCATAATTTTTTTTTTTTTTTAATTTGCAAAATTTCCAAATTGCTGGCAAGTATCCTGTTGGAGGATATTGTGACCATCAGAAATTACCTAGGGTCTTGCAGGCACACCTCCAGCATGGGAACAGTAGAGCCCCAGGGAGGATGACAGAAGGGAAGGTTTGGTGCATGAGCACAAAGAGACAACAACTCTTACAACAAACCAGATTATCATCACAGCATTTGGTCACTTCCTATGCCAATAGATTCAGTATGAGCACTACAAGTCACAAAGTAAAGGGGTTTCCCCTCTGTGTGAGCATCCCCCAGATTTTCCCTCCCAGTTCCCAGCATTTCAGATGCTGTTAAACTGCCTCTGGCTAGAAGTGACTGGGTGCGGCTCCTTCCAGAGCTTATTCACATAATTTCTGAATATAGCCAGAGGGGACATGAGAGTGACACAAGATGTACTTTCCACTTCTTTCCTTCTCTGCTAGCATTGGAAAATGGCCTGCATAACAAAATAAGTATTTTCTGTCTATAATTTCTATCTTGTTATGCTTTGCAGTAACTGGATGAGCTGCTGACGCAGAGCTCCTTGCCAGTTTCTGGACTAAAACCAGTGTTCTGCTCTTTCACATCTGCTATTTTAATTTTTTTCTTATTTTTTAATGACTCTGTCATTTATTTTACTGCATTTTGCAGTCTTGGAATTCATCCAAGTTTCTAATTCCTAAATAACTTTCTTGCAAGTCCTGGAATCCTAATTTAAACTGAACCATATATTTATATTTAAACAAGCATCTCTGTTACTCATCACTTCAGTCCCAAATTGCCTCCAGCTAAACAAACACACAAAGAGGACACAAAATTACCTTCACTCTGAGTAGCACAGGACATACCAGACTTCCTAATGTTTCCCCTGCCTCCAAACAAGTTCTTGTAATCCCTGGTGGCTAAGGCTCTTAGTTGTGATCCTGTTCCATGATGTTGGTCCTCTGTTGTCCTCTGTTCTCTAACTGATCAAAATGGTCCTAAGGATTTCTCTTGGACAGCCAGCTGCTGATAGTCCACTTTTCTCTTTATCATGTTCCACATCAAGAAACTTATTTGTTTAAAATAAACTCAGATGTGGAAGCAAGATGAAGATGTGGATTTTCCATTTGTAATGTTTTGGAGATAGGCTACATGCTCAGTAAACCAGCTACCATTTTCCTTGTTAAAGTTGTGCTTGAACTAGACCTAGGACACATCCCCTTCACTGTCTCTCAACCTTTGCTTTTAGTATTATAGATAGGAGACAGGACATTTAATATTTGAGGGTTTTGGGTTAAGGAACCACATAGCCTTTTATGAACCGCATCTGATTAGAGAAAAAAGGAGGGAACTAAAACCCAGGTATGTGAAGAGCTGCGTTAAGCATATGCTCATAGTTCAAAATTATTAAGCACTTACAATACCCTGCAGAAAAAAAAAATCTGTCATCAAACCAATCAAGAAAGAGTTTTATAGCACTAAACTCTCATAGATACCAATGTGTGGTTTTCTGTAAGCTATAGCAGACTCTGCCCTACTTCATAAAATACTTTGGGTTTTTTTTTTTTTTTCAAAAAGGAGAAATTTGTCCACTCTGGAGTTCAAAGTGCTGGGATATAATTTGGCAAGCTTTTGCTGGTAAATGCCAGTCCAAAAATATCAAATTACTTCATTAATATGACAAGTTTGAGTGAAAACTGTGTTTTTTTCCAAAAAGCTGTAGGAGATATTTTGCTGCAGTTTCCATTATCAGTGATGCTGATTATCCTAAACAGTCTTAGATTTTTTGTGTCATTGTACAACGGAGGTTTCTATTAATATGGCAGAACTACTTAATCTCCTAAACAACTCCGGTAAAAGTGTTTCTCACCCGGTTTCAACTATGGTTGGAAGTAGAAAGTTACCTGTTCGTGAATGGTTTCCAGTTTTTTGAACTTGCCTATGTCTGTATCAGTTCTTACCTGTAAAAACTGGATTACTTCTTAAAAATCTCTCCAGAAATATGGGAATTTTATTAATTGTTTGTGAAATGAATGATATTTTTATCTCCAGTTGGGATGTTATTTTCCCTCTTGCCACTTGAAGTGATTAAACTATACATACACATGTATACATATACCCTCCTGAAAGGGCAAGAAAGAAATCTGCTTATCTTATGGTGTTAGCATCATCATAAACAATTAACCCATTGTATTTTCTGATGTAATTGGCTCTAGCTGATTAGAGATATCTCTTAGCAAAACAGTTTTTGTCAGGGGCTGATTTTGTTGAACAGTCTTAAATGAGAGTAGCACACTTCTACATACACTCATGTTTAAATAACCAATGTATTCCCTCACTGAGTCTCTCAAATTAAGCACATTTGAAAAAAAATTCCTTCCTTTAAAGTTAAGAAAACATACAGAGTAGCTCACAGTATTAGTGTTCACTTTATGGAAACCACTTTAAACACTTTTGTATTCAGTTATACTCTGTCGTCCAGCCAATTCAATTTGCCTGGAACATAAGTTCTTCTGATTTTATTATTGATACTCTGCATCGATCTCCTTAAAACACCATAAAAACAAACAAAACCCCCAGTTCCATACCAAGAAAACACAACAAAAATAATTTAGAGACAATAGTCCTCTTACCTAAGTGGATTGAACATTAAGTATTTTCTTGAATTTCAGGTTGTGTTATAAAATAAATTTGAGTCCTAGTGATATATATATTCTAGGTTATTTGCTCAGTAGATTAAACAACCATAAATATTGAGTGATTAAACCTAGCAGCCAGTACTGGCTGGAGTGACTTGCATGTTAACTGATCCTGGAGCTCCAGGACAGCCCAGAAAATTGTGCTTAACTAAGCTTGCTAAAATAACTTAATAAATGCTATTTTTCTAAATACTTAAATTACTTATTTTGGTAAAGACTCACTTAGAGTTTTCCAAAGTGATTAAAACTCCTTATGGGTCACACACTAACTTACTAAAGCTCTGGAGAGAAACATTGGGAGGTGCAAGAAGCCCTTCCAGAGAGCCATGCCAGACCACCATCCCCAGGTGGGTTGGAACAAGACTGGAAAAACAGTTGCAACTGTGTTGCAACTAGAATCTCTCTCTCTCTCATCAATACTCCCTTCTGAAACAAGTATTCTAAAGCATAAAGCGTAAACAGAAAGGATAGTTATGTTGTCTCCAAATTACCTCACATTTACAAATACTTGGAGATATACTTCTGTCTCCTCTCTATTTCGGCTTTTAGGCATCATTCCTTCAAATTATGCTTCATGGGAAGATACCACTGAACTGTGTAATGCTAAACATATAATATTACTCCTAAAAAAAACAATAGCAGGAATCTATCATATCTTATCTAATTTCACTGGTGTTGTACAATGAGTCTCAGGCTCAACATTTAACTGAATTGCCCAAAGAAATTCTTCCAAACATGTAATGTATAAAAGGAACTCTTCTGTAAATTGTCTGGGAACATACTGCAGAACAACTCTCAAGAGAAAAACTAGAGTTGAAATATTTTCCCATGCACCCTCTAGCTGGGTGACATTCCTTTCTTATTCAAGATTTACCCCCAGCACAACCAAACAGACACTACCCTTTGTACCCATGTTTGTTTGTGCTTCCCTTCCTGTTGATATTTATGAGAGCTGTTTCTGATACCCTTGTAGCATCATCCTGATTTTGGCAGTAGTTTCTGTGTGTTCAGGTTCCAAGAGGAAGGGAAAGAACACAAGCTGTCTCCAAAATAAAGGAATCAATTTTCATTTCTGAAGTCAGATGGGCTTTCATTTATTTCCTATTGACTCCGTGGAGGGATAATAATAGTGTTGCTGCTTTCAGTGAAAAAGGCCATTATTGAGGACAATGCACTCAGTCAAAAAAGATGCCAGATCTCACCCGTCACTCCCCAATTTACAAGCTGTGCTTTTTCCAGAATCTGTTTTCTACCTGGCCAGCTCCATAAGAGCCCCAGGGTATAAGGAGGATGTGAATATTTTTGGACATCAGTACAACAACCAGAGAGGAAATGAGAGAGTGAGCACAAACCTTCTCCAGCGGCAGCTCCCCACAAGCCAGCTGCTCCTGTCCCGCCAGCCCAAAGCATCACCATATGTTTGGATGCCTCCCATGCAGCCAACAACCCTTGGCCGGAGACATCAAATCCATTTGGATTCCTCTTGCTAGTGCTGATGGACACCCAGCCTTTTCAGGCCTCAGCCAAGCTGTAAACAGACTGTGCTGGCACCACTGGGCTCATTGAATCAGCTCTGTAATAACAGAATCTCCCCCTGTTCTCATCAGCCTCATAGAAATCATACCCAGGAGGCAACAGACCCCAGACAAGATTTACCAGTCTCACATTCCCAAATCCAGCACAACACCTGGCTCAGAGGATTTAGCCAGAAAACCATGCTCCATGTCCAGCTAAGTGTTCCCAAACGAGCTCAGTACCTTCAGAGGGCTTCAGTGAGGTATGAAACCACAGAGCACAGTTGTCTAAGTCTTTTCCCTGCTCTTCCTTCTTCCTAGGAAATCTGCAATAACAAACAGAATAGGAAGTGAAGGAGACTATTTTTGGATCACACAGTTTTAAAATAAGTTGCTTAAACAACAACAGTGCCTTTTGAGAGGTTCTTGTAGAGTTTCAGGGAAATGGTGTCTATTCTAATTCTTCTACTACATGCTAATTAAAGTTGGTACTGATGATACATGGTTTGCCATTCTACTGCAGCTTCCTTTTTGATGATGCACTACCACTAAAACCTTATTCTTAACACCAGTCTTTCTGAAATTTTTAGTCATGGTAATGATACCAAAGATGGGTTGTAAGTAGATGAAATAACCACACTCAAAAACCTACACAATTTTTTTGTCATAATACCCAACCTTTAGTCTTTTAATAAAGCAGAGACTTATGAATGTGTTTTCTCTTTCAGTATCTACGTTTCAATCTTAAAAGACCCACTATATTTACTTGCAAAACAGTAGTGTGTTCCACATACAGATCCTGATTTTATATTTGAATTTATATGTTTTTCAGAAATTAAACCATTAAGAACTCCATAGCATACAGTCCTTCACAAGAACATGATTTATTTTTCTGATTTTCAATTGAGTAATGTTTTCATGGATACCAGTGGTTATTCTTCATATTTAAACTCTTGAAGTTTCTTTCTAGTTTAATTGCAGAATAATCCTGTTGGCTCTTTGCTGACACATTATATTACACGCTTTATTTTGTCTAAAACTTGCACTTTAAGACTGCAGTTAATGACATGTGCACACCTTTTCCAGAAAGCAGTTTCACTGTGATTTGAAGGAATGAGGTAATTTAATATATGCAGAAGTGCAGAACTACACAAGCTAACAAACTGTCTCTCAGCAGAGTTAACTTGAACTGCAGCATATTCTCTGAGAGTTTTTAGTTGTAGATTTGTAAACAATGTTGAAGAAATCAGTGTTGAGTAATACAGGGCATCGGAATGTGCTACTGCTGTCCACCCATGCTGGAAGGAAGCCGCTGAGTTTTCAGTTGTTTACAGATGTTTTCAGTGATAGATCTCTTTGTAATTCCCCATATGAAGTTATGTATTCCAGCATGTGCTGCTCTAAGTGCTGTGTGCGTAAGTGAGGCAAGAACCAGCAGAGAGACCTGAATTTTGGTCATCCTTCAACAAACACATCTACATTTGGGATTTTGTTTCACAGGTTTTTAGGATCATAAAGCATGACTGCAATAACATCACTTGACTCCTTAAACCAGTGAAACCCCATTCACCTACTGCACCACTGAAACTGTAAATGCCCAAATTATATTTTCTTTCCAGAAGTATTTAAAAGTTTAAATTATAGGACTTTCCACAGTCAGATCAGACGCAACCACAAAACAAAAATCCAAACATAAGGATGTATAAGGATTGTAACAACAGTCTCCGATATTTTGAAAAGATTATAAATAAATCATTCCACCAAAAACATTTTTCTAGCCTGGATACATCAGCATGTCCTTCCTAGTTAGGTGACCTAATTATTGTAAGAATTTAATAAAGCCAGATGGGTCAAAACAAGCCCAAGTAGTCTCAAGCCTGCCAATTTTAAGCTTATGCTTCCATTATATTTGAATTAAAAAAAAAAAGTCCATCACTTTTTGCCAGAGGTGCACTAAGCTGCTGTGGTTGTTTGTCATCAAATTTATACAAGCCAACCAGGTTACCTCTCAGTTTGCAAATATTGTGAATAATGGGCATTACTTGAAGCAGCACAGGCCTGATTAATAAGAAAATTCAATTTTTTTTAACCTGTCCCTCTCCTTTTTCCCTTGTACAGTACTATATTAATTTGGATATGGATTTTTTCCACACATCTCTCACACACAAGCAGCACCTTCAGCTCATTAGACCAGAAAACTCTTACCATTAACCTTTTACAGGGGAATAGCTTCTCTTACTACCCCATCCAGGATTAAATAGAAAGAGTCTTTCCATATAAAATTATTACCAGGCTCAGATGTGCCTCCACTTCACCTATATTTCATAGCAATGCACCTTTACACATGTCACAAATCTGTTTTATGTGTAGACAGAGAAACCATTTTATTTCAGGATCAGCTGAAGCCCATGAAAAGGAAACACAAACACAAACACAGTCTCATCTAGATTTTGCTTATTTTCCTTGTCTTAGCTGTTTTAGCTATACACAATAGTAACTGGAGAGTCTGAATTCTCTTTCTGAGATCTGAATACAATCATTGCTGAAATCTTATCTTTTAAAAAGGTAAGGCAAGTTATTATAACCACAGCAGTGGTTATATTATATCCACAGCAGTGGACCTCTGCATCCCCCGTGGATCCCCACAGGCTGTGGGTGGATCTCTGCATCCCCCATGGATCCCCACAGGCTGTGGATGGATCTCTGCATCCCCCGTGGATCCACGCGGGCTGCGGGTGGATCTCTGCATCCCCCGTGGATCCCCAGGGGCTGTGGGTGGATCTCTGCATCCCCCGTGGATCCCCAGGGGCTGCAGGGACACAGCTGTTTCACCCTGGGCTGCACCACGGGCTGCAGGGGAACCTCAGCTCTTGTCCCTCCTTCTTCACTGACCTTGGTGTCACCACCTTGTTTCCCTCACATGTTCTCACCTCCTCCTCTTCTCTGACCAGAATCCCAAAATCTTGTGACTTTTTCTTTCCTTCCTAAATATGTCATCACAGAGGTGTCACCAACCTCTCTCATTGGCCTGGTTTTGGCCAGCAGCATGTCCATCTTTGGAGCCATCAGCCACTGGCTCTGCCAGACATGGTGGGAATCTTCCAGCAGCTTCCTCACAGGAGCCACATTTGTGATCCCCTCCTACCCAAAACCAGGCCATGTTAAACCAATAGACATGGTCTAGTTGACAGAAGGTGGTGTTAGGTCATAGGCTGGACTCGATGATCTCAAAGATATTTTCCAATCTAGTAAATTCTGTGGTTCTGTAATTCTGTGGTTTTTTTCTTAAATCTCCATGATGACCATAGGACACTTTGTTGCTATGGAGGAGATTAAATCTTGCCAAGCAGGTAAAATTGAAATTAAAAATACCATTTTGCTCTAATTCTCCTGGGGATGGTTTGTATCCCATAGCCATTTTTTGTGCCCTGAATTGTCACTGTCACCACCACCTCCCCCCCACCTCCGCCCACAACATGGCTTAGGGATATAGCGATGGGTAAAGGGTGGCCAGTGATCCTGTGTCTTGCTTCTCTATACCTCTGCCACTGGGGACCCAGAGCCAGTGTGTGCTGTGCTGAGACCCAGGAGCCCGGAGTCCTCCCCGCTGGGCTGTTCCCTCTGTGCGACAGCTCTACCTTGGGACCAGCTGTCGCTGGTGAGCTGTGCAAAGGAGTAATCCCCCACCCAGCTCTTGCTATTTTCTGCTACTGCTTCAGGCTTTTTACTACACTTTAACCTGACTCCCCACGTCCACCCGGATCCCACTGCTCCTGACACTGCTTTGGGGTTAGTGCTACACTTTGATTTGCCACCCCTGGGGGTGTACTCGCCTCTGCTGCTCCAGCCTGCTGCTCCAAGGCTACTGCTACAGTCCAGCTCACTACCCAGACTGGCACTGAGACCAGCTGCTCCCTACAAGTTATGGAAAGGGAGCCTCCTCCCTTTCCCGGTCACCTGAGTTGCCATTGTCAGAGGAGAGGCGGCTGAGATCGCGCCACAGCGCCCCCTGCAGGCGTGGGGGAACCATCGCACCTGCCCTGCCCGGCTGGGAGCCACCAGCGCCCCTGCCGGCTGTGAGCGGAACTGCACCGAAGGGGAAAGGGCCTGCGGCCGAGAGAAGGCGGTCACTGGGCTCCTGGCTCCATTTGTTGTTGTTGCTGCTGCTGTTGTCTTGCTATATATACTCTAGAAAAGAACTGTTATTCCTTTTTTCCATATATTCATCTGAAAGCCTCCTAACTTCAAAGTTATAATAATTTGAAGGGAAGGGGTTCATATTTTCCATTCCAGGAAGGTTCCCACCTTCATGGACAGCCACCTGTCTCTTAAACCAGGACAATAGTTTAGTACAAAAGAAATATTCAGGGTTATCACTGTCTATATTTACTCTTAAAACTGTGTACTCGACATACTGAGAGCTCTCCTAGACCACAGGAGATAGCACTGGCTTCCCAGTCCCTTTGCCCACCATTGTTATTTATTTTTCACCACAAAATCATCCAGTGTTTTAGTGAGATGAAGGTTATTGGCATCCAAACCATAGAGAGAATGAACAAAACAAAAAATAAAGGAAATATTTGGATGAAACAAAGTAGAGCTAGGCTTCCTCACACTAATTTTCACAGCAATTGAAGGCTAAATGCACAAAAGAACATATATACCTTTCCAAAGTGTGGGATCTATAATACTCACATGCTTTCTGTGCAGTACATGGGAAGAACTTTTTGTTTGACAGCAAATGTCAGACTTGAACAAACCATTAAGAAAAGCAGATTATGGCAGTATGGATTAAACCTCCAGTCTATGGGGAAAGATCATCCTCCACAGCCATCTCTGAGAGGGCTGCATACTGGACTTGGATTAAATGCTATAGTTTAAAAATATATTTTAAGCTAAAATTTTATTTTTCTTTAACAAAACCCCACCATTATCTCTGCTATCTTCAGGACAAGAGCATATAACGATTCTCACAAAATGCAAGTATATGAAAATACAAGTATATAAAAATACAGTGTAGACTTTTATTATCATCTGAGCTATGAGGCAGTTCAGCTTCAAATCCCATTGTCTTCACAGGTAGCTTCAACTTTTTGTTAAAATTTCAATTTGTTCTAGCCACTACCCTACCATACAGTTTCAAATTTCCCCATTGAGACTGCTGTCTTTGCTTAATGTTTAAAACACATATTTTTAGCCACAGAGATCCAAAAACAAAATAAATGAGAGTTAAGGACTGACTGGCTGGAAGGGTAGACAATTGCTTTCCAATGCCCGACATGGCATGCATCCCTCCTTTTTCTATTCCTGTATTTCCTCTGGAGTCCAGTCTTGCATGTGTGTTTGAAGGCAAACCTCCACAGCACAGAGATGGGCAATAGATTGCAGTCATGCACTGAAGTTGGATGCCTGGTGAAGCTTTAAATGCTTCCTGTGAGCCATAAAACTGTTTGTACGGTGATTTTTCACTTTATTTCCCACACTGATCCTTGGGCAAGTGGTTGGAGGATGTGTGCACTGGTGAGATATCAGCTTCAATTATTACCCAGTTTTTCCAGCATCTCCCCTGAGTTTTTATTAAACAAAGTATTATTTACAAACTCTGATGTAAATAGTTTTTACAGTATGGCTTAAACTGCTTCTGTGTGTCTCTTCAGAGAGGTTTTTTTTAGTAGGAGGTCACTTGATCCCAGAATATTACTTTTTACAAGTGCTCAGTCGTTTATGATTCTACAACTCTGAGGATGTAAAATACAGCAGGGTTGTTAATTATGAATTTTTGATTGAAGTTATGATATTATCACTTCCTTTTTTGTTATTATTATTTCTATAAACTGCACTGCAGAAAATATTGAAGGCCAAGTTTGGTGTGCAGGCAGAGTTTGACCCCGGTGTACAGAAAGGAGAGAAACTGTACCTGAGAATGTAACAACCTGCATTATTGAAAGAAAATACATGAATACCATAGTCTCCTAGATCAGATGCTATGTTAACTTAACGCTAAAAATGGAGGCTTCCAAGTCTTCTAATCTTGGGAAACTGAAATCATCTGCAGGTTGCAGAGAAAGAAATTAAACTTCTCGGCATTTTCTATTAATTTCAATGTTGCGCTAAAATAGGTAAGGAGACCATAAGGGTTAAATATTTTGCGGTGGCTTTTGTTTGATTTCTGTTGCTGTTCTTAGACATAGCAACTATAACCACAACCAGGGTAAAGAATGCAGCAAGACATTACTAACAGCCACACCCCCTCGATGTATTTATCCTAATGGGTACTTAATAGCAAAGTGTGATACAGCAGTGACAGAAATGCATGAATACAACTCAAATAAGTAGTCAAACAACTCTGATCGTTATTTTAGTACATTTTTTAATGTAACCATTTTAGAAGTGAATATAAGAAACTTACATGGAGCCTGAAGAAAAGTAGTTCCTGAGTATCCATTAATAGACTTTGTATTTGCTCAAAAGTCTCAGTATTTCCATATATAGAAGGAATGCCAGAACCACTAGCACATGGAGTTTGGGTTTGAAGGGACCTTTAAGATCATCTTGTTCCAATCCTTTGCCATGGCCAAGGACACCTTCTCCTAGACCACTCAGCTCAAAGCCCAATCCAACTGGCCTTGAATACTTAAAATGATAATCAGTATTTTGGTAATTACCATTTGCCAATTTTCACAACCTTTTCTGTCATTATACCATCAGGAGGGATAAAACTAGTAAGCATTTAGAGAAGTACTTGGCTCTTGCGTTCTGGACAGGACAATCATGCTCATGTTTGGTGCTTTAAACACACCAGCAGCCCCTAACTCTCCATTAGTTGTCAAAATGCAGCAAATATTATTATATATTTTGTTTAATCTGCATATTATCAGTTTTCCCTGTGCTTCAGACAGAAGAGATTTGGTGCTAGGGTTTTTTTATATGTGCACATACACTTACAAAAATATTATATAATGTCTCTCATTTATAAAGGAAGACTGAGAAAAGAGGAACTCTAAACCAAACAGGATTAAGATAGAATTTTCTCTCACTTACTGCTATCTACAGATCTTTTAATAAGCTTCCTATCAATAATAAACACAACTCAAACTCCAATGCATTTCCAATATAATCTAAGTAAACATCCTTGCTCCTGAAGAGTAGTCTAATTACTGGTCTCTTTACATGATAAGATTCTTGCAGCAATGCACATACCAAATACGGTTACTATGTGTTGGTACAGAAATCCCCCCTAGGAGAACCCTACGTGTTTTATGGTATTTAGATGCCTAGTGCTACCAGAGAAATTCACTGCAATCTACTTTTTCTAGAAAGTCCCCTCTGCAAACAATGCCTCTTTAAATCATTGAGACAATCCATGTGACATAGGCCAGAGGGCATAAACTTATTTAAGGGTTTTAAATTTAAAACAGGTTGGTAATCCCTAGAGGATGATATGACTGTGAAAATGAAGCATATGAGGCTGCCCTGCAAGCTTGTAGACAGAGCAAAGCAGTCTGAGCCTGAGTGTCTAATATTTCCTCCTCTAGAAATGAGGAGAAACAGCTATCTGCATTTATTTATGGAGGAATCTACGCCACTTGGAGGGGAATTTCATCCTCTGATGCTGATTTTGTAACAGACAGCAATGTTTTATCCATGTCAACAGAAAAATAATCTACAATTTTAATAACTATTTTCAAAGTACCACCTTGTAAATTTTTAACATAACAAGCAGTGCACCTCACACATTCTGTGGGCCCAGGCCGGTATCAAATAACCAGGCAGGCATGAATTTTGTCTTCAGAATTGCTTTCCTGACCCTGTACACCCTGCACATTTCCCCTGTACACCTCACACATCCTGTGTGCGCATGCTGGAATCAAATTACCAGGCAGGAATGAGTTCTGTCTTCAGAATTCTTTCCTGATCCTCCCAGTTCTGCGAAAAGTCAGCAGTGGGGAGGTCTAGCCGTACAAGTCAGCCCTTTCCATGCTGTACAGGCACCCAAGAAAAGGCATGGGGTGTAGGGGAATTCAGGAATCCAGTGGAGCTTACAATTATATGGTAATTGCAGTTACACATCAAAAAGTTAGGGCAGGAGAGGATTTGAGGGATATGCTAGCTAGGTCCAGCTAACGAGATAGAAACTGGGAAATTCAGTCATGGGCAAGGTTATTGGGATACAATGAACTCTGTAAACATATCTGTGGGCTGTGCAGGATTAGTATGTGGGTCAGATTTTAAGGGAACTAGAGTGAGAGAGCCAAGAGGAGCTAAAATGAGGTAAGGGTGAGGGAACTTGGAGAACAGGGCTAAAACTGGACACTGAAGAAGACAGAAACTGCAAGGGGAGGGTTGAGATGAGACAGGAACAACCTAGTTAAGGAGGAGGAAGTTATGCCCATGTGAGCTTTAGGATTGTTACAGCATGCTGGCTTCAGATTCAGAGTGATCTTGCTGTTTTTAAGCATCAAGAATACCAAGAGCTGACAGCAATCCCAGCACAAGCAGTACCTGCACTGATGTGCAACCCTACAGAACCTGGACGCAGCAGGTTGAGCGAGGTGCTGGCAAAGGGATCCATTGTCAGCCCTCAGCATGCCAAGGTGATAAACCAGGATGAAGATCCAAGGACTCCCATCAGCGGCAGCTGGATATGGGTTGGAGGCACAGCTATAAAGTCAGCCCCAAGGTCGACCCTGAGAGCCAAAATAGGACAAACATTCATAGAACAGCTGCCTGCTCATCTGAGCCCCTGGAGTGAGGGGGAGTGGGAAAATGGGACCCAGGTGGGGCTTGTGGGGCCAAAAATGCCTATTAGCAGGAATGAAGGGTAAAAACAGGGAAGAGGTGTCAAATATTTAATGCGTTATTACAAGTTCTTCCTCCCAGTAACAGATGACAGTTTGATGAGACTGAAGTCCTGTTCCCACTCTAAGGTGCTGTAACAAACCTCCCAATGTGTGAGGTCCTGCTACTTCTAACCAATAAAGCATATCATGAGCTCCTGATGTCCAAACAAGTTGAGAATCTCTCCACTGCTCAGGTGTCAACAAATGCCTATACATCTTCAAATGTCACATCTACAGCACTGTGAAACCAAGGAGATTAAAGTCTCCAGGCACACAACGAAAACAAATGAAGCTTATGCATGCAACAAAATTCTTGCTTTTTTGGGGTAACATTAAGCAGGAATTTTTCTATCTGGCATAAGAAAATTATTTTCTAAGATACTTTACAAGTGCAGTTCTCCAGAACAAATGTATTGATTTTAAGACCAGCTTGACTTGAATTATTCCAACAATTTTCATAGTTCTGAAAAAAAATACATATCCTATGAAATATGAATCTGCATAAAATGCCCAAAATACAGGTTTTTATGGCCATCTCTTAACACTCCTGAAAGGAGCACTGGGAGTTCAAAACCCACCCATGTTTCTCAACTGTAAAATCCATTTGTTTACTTTACAAGATCTCCTTGTGTATGACAGGCTAACAAAAAATAGTTTTGAAAAAAGGAACAAAAAGCACCACACTGACTTTTATCTGAGCAATATTAGTTACATGACCCCCACCGTGGCAATGGCAGCACAATATAAATGATTTTTCACTGAGCTTCAAGACAGGGAGAAACCCCACTACGGAAGGATGTGATGCAGCCAGAGTGAATGTACCTGCAGGTTCACCCTTTTCTAGGAAGTTCAAGCATTTCTGCACTACTTTGCAAAGAGAAGACAGGCACACTTACAATAGAGAATATAGCTAATATAAAAATATAGCTGCTTTGCAGAGGCAAAATAGAGCTGTTTTTCTGGAAGATGCAACACTCCTTTTATTTTGGTGTCATTTACAAAGATAAAGCAGTTCATTGCAATTTTTGTATTTACATAAATTCAGAATTCAGCTTGAGGTCAGAAAAGCTGATTTTATTGCTGTCTTTCAAGTATACGCACTGCTGACTTCAACTGGCTTTGCAGTGTAACAACAGAACAACAAATTTACTTTTTTTGGCAGAAGTCACAGTGGAAGACCCAGCACTGAACTCCATGATTTGTTCACTGGGGAAAACACTTATGTGCCAAAGACAGGAAGACCTCAGCCTGCAATAATTCATTAATTAAATGAGAAAATGATTCTATGGACCAAAAGCATCAAAATAAAAAAAGGACATTGAGTTACAATTCTTTATTATAAGAATAAAACATTGCAACAAGGTGTTGGATCATTTACTGAAACTAACATTTGCATAACTTTTTCAGTGTTTTGAATTTGTATTTGAAATATTTGAAAGAAATAATAAGGAAAAACAACATCCCTCTTTTCTTTTCTTTTTTTTTTTAACATGCCTGTGTGGCAAGAATGCACTAGGTTTGACAAAGGTGGTACCATCTATATACATGTAGGAAAACATGCTTGCTTTGGGTGTAAAAAAATAAAATTTATTTGTTAAATTACACATAAATATAAGATACAAATGTATTTTTAAAATACAGATAATCACACTTGCATTGTGTACATATGAAAATACAGTATTTTAATATTCAACATACACAGATACATTTATGATAAATGCAACTAGTTGGCAATGCCAGTTCTTCTCAGTCTATTTTTTGTTCTTTCTTTTTTCCTTTCCAGTTTTCCATAAATATGGAAAAATAGGCTTTTGAAACAATTAGTTCTGCCGGACATCTTGCAGCAGCTTGTTAATTTCTGCCACCAGCTCACTGGCATCCATGAGTTCATGTTTGCCATCACTGAGGTGGTTGAGCACGCTGTCAAAATCATCTTCCTCATAATTCTCTGGGATCTCCTCCATGGCTGGCAGCCATTTGGACGAAGGCTGCGCTCCCGAGTGAGTCCCCAGAATAGGCCCATTGTTGGCAGGGTTTTGGAAATTTGTGCTGGCTGCCCAGGCTGCCACCCCTGGTGGATAATTTACAGTCTTGGCTGGCAAATGTCCCTTCCTGCGCTCCAATGAGTTGGAGCGATCCATCTCATTGCACTCCGTGTAGGCATCCAACGAGGGAGGCAGTAGGCGCTGGAAGACGCTGCTCATTTCAGAGAGGAGGGAGGAGGTGCAGGTGTCACCTGATTCTTCCTCACTTTGGAAGTCCTTCCCAAATGTTGAAAAGCTCTTCTTCTTCTCACTGGCATCCGCTGCCTGGGCATCCTCCTCGAGGCCCTGATGATGCTGCTGCTGATGCAGGTGCTGCTGGGGAGACTGGAACTCCTCCCCAGGGATGAACATGTTGCTTCTGTAGTCAGAGGAGGGAGAGGGCAGCGGTGGCATCCAGCACTGGTCAGAGTGGCCCAGGACCCTGCACTCCTCTGTGCATAGCCGCATCGCTGCAAGAGAGACATGAGGAGAGTGAGCATCCCCTCCTGCTGCACACAGCACCTGCACTCACATGGATTCCTGACACCAGGACTGAACTTCCCCAGGGATGTTCAAATCTGGTGTTTGGTTTCACCTTCCATGTGCAGGAAGGTGGCAAATACAAATGGTCTGGTACCTCCATTGCCAAGAACAAGAACAACCAATGCAGTTCATGTAAGACAATAATGCAATCTCTTACCTAAGGCTGAAGATAAACATCTGAATCCCAGAGGGAAAAACAAGCACTTGTGGCTTGAAGCCATACAAGCCTTTTGTACAGCTCTAGCTCATTAAAAAATATAAAATACAAGGAAGAAATTTCTACCTTCAAGCACTCGAGTTTTAGACAAGTCTTCCACATGCAACTAGTGAGGCATATCAGAGTAACAAAGTGGGAATAAATGGACAGGAGAAATAAAGAACAAAGAATAACAACATGCAGAGGGATCTCCTTTTCCATTAAACAACTCCTGTGTTCTGACAATGAGGTGCATGTAGAACTCAAGGTGATCCACTGCCATATTACCTTTTTAACTAAATCAGTTAAACCTTAATCCACTATCAGAATACATCGGGTCAAATTCCCAGTCTGTGTGACTCTGGTGTTTATACTGGTTTTATACTCTCAGGTGCACTTGAAGCTCTGTAGCTCAGGTTACTGGCCCAAGCTGGCTCAGGCTTTGGCAGAAGGAGGGCTCAAACACACTGGATGGGAATCCAGGTCATCCATCTCTCTCAGCTTCTTGGTTTACAGGTAGAAGCAATATGATGGGGCAAATGACTGGAGCCCTGAGAGCTACACTTGTCCGAACTGGCCCACCAAGGGGCACTGCAAGAGTTGTATGCAAACATTCCAAGAGGTCTGAGAATGGTTCCTGGAAACAGAAACATGAAAAGCCTAATTTGACAGACCTGCAGAGAGCGATGTGCCGGGAGAGACACTAAATTTTCCACTACAAAGGGAACTGATCATAGGACAAAGCTTTGCCTCAGGCTGGATGTCTGTGGACCTGCCAGATCTCCTGGAGAAGATCTGGGTGCTACTGGGGCCTTAACGCGTTTGAGCTACCAACTTCAAAAGACAGCTTTCAGAAATGACAGACTCTTTATATTACGCATATTTTGACCATAAGAAACTCATGCCCTAATCACCTAGACCACCCCACACAGAACAGACTTTTGTGTTCTTTCTCAGTATGTACCAACTACATAGGAAATGCCCTGGAAGTTTTCCTTGCTCCCTCAATACACTTCCCATCTGGCTCTGCGTCCACTCCGTTTATCAAAAAATGTTTTTGTAGTGGTGTAAGCAGAATTGAACAGAGTATTTCAATTTAGGATGCACCAGTGATTTATAATAGTGCTTTCATACTGTCAGCACTATTTATTTTTGCACTTTACCCAGCCTATCATATTGTTTGCTTTCCTAATGGCCTTTCCATTCCTGTGCGTATAAACTTTCTCTGTGTCATGCATTCAGGAGTATGAATTTCTTCAGGATTACAAGCTCAGACAGCAGCTTGGATATTGCACAATTGATTGCAAAAATAACTGCTGATCCAGGAGTTTTCAAGCAAACAAAGCAAACTAGAATATATCAGTGGCTCAAGTTTTGATACAAGCGACTGAAATGCCTGCAAGTGTTTGCTCCCATGTATGATGTTTTACAGAAAATGCCCAAGAGTTAGAAGTGTCAAAAGACATCTAAGTGATCCATGACCAGTTCCCAAGTCATCCCAGAAGGTGAGGATTACACTTCTAAATAAGAAGATTCCTTTAAGACTCCTTAAAATTCATTTGATGCTTTCAGTGATCTAGCATTTCCTTAGCAGCAAGTTTTGTCTCAGCATCAGTTTTGTAACTGCTGTTCTCAGGAATGGTTTTGGTTTAAAATAATAAATTCTGATGTTCCTGAACATAAAATCAAAAGATACTCTGAAGTAACTGAATGGTGACAGAATCTGTCCTTAAATCAGCAATAAATTTAAAAATGTCCAGATGCACAACAGTGCCGCGGTGCTCCTGCCCAGCTAGCTCGCAATCCGGGCACCGGGCAATCTTCCGCCTGCCCTGAAGGGAGGGAGGGAAGCCGATCGCAGCGCACGGGAGGGCAGGCAGAGTTCCGGCTTGGTTTTGCTTTGCCAACCACTTGTAAAGGTGCGCCATGAAGGTAGGAAAGAAAAGCGGGGGGACTTCCTCAGGCAGTGGGGAAGGGATTATTGCTGAACAGAAAAGCCACCGAAAAAGCTGCGGAAATCTGGTGGACGGGGGGTCATATACCCCTGCATACAGGGCATGGAAAACACATAATAACCAATAGCTATCGGTTATGTCCCTGCATACAGGGCATGGAAAACACATAATAACCAATAGCTATCGGTTATGGGGTTTAATAAGTGTGGGAAGAAGGGGTCCAAGCGAATGGGAGAAGGAGTGTGGCGGGGGAGGGGTAACAGAGGCCAATTAGTTACCAAGAAACATAGATCTTTCTGGAAACATAACCAGATATGAAGCATAAGGGGCGAAGGGAGCAGGAGCCAATGGTCAGCATGTTTTCACACAGCTTTTTGGTTGTTTGCTGTACCTTTGATCCCTTGGGCTGTGGAGGCATCAAACCAATGGACCTTTTGGTCTGCTAGGTCCGTCTAACCATGGCTCTGGTCATGTATCACCGCAACACAACAGCTTTTTCTTTCTCCTTTTTTTATTTTTTTCCCCCAGAATTTAATGCTTGTTGCTTAAGATTTAAAAAGAAAAGTAAACAAGTCTTTCAAGGACAGTTATTGAATTTTCTGATCATGTAATTTGTGGACTTTTGAGGGACTGGCTCCATTCCTTTCTTGTTCCACCTTAAACAGACAAACTGAAAGGGCCTTCCCACAGCATTTTTGCCTGTGTCCAGACTGACAATGCAGAAGCCTTTCAAAATGGAGAACAAGAAACCTTCAGGAAGTTTTCTTTTCCTTTTCTTATACTGAGATTGTAGATCAATTCAGGTCTCATTTGAACAGGTTCAACCGACCTGTCTGAAGGATTAAGGCCATGCATAGCAGTAAATGGACATGTGGGTAAGATTAAATACCAATCTTGATAGCTCAACCAAGTTCCATCTGCACTGAGAGGAGTTTCCCTTACTTTGAATGTAATTAGCCTGGCATTTTTGGAAATCCTATCCTTTGGCTTACTGTTTAGAGAGGGAATTGTAGGAGCTGAAAATGGGTCATGGGTATTTCAGCCAGCTAAGAGGACAACCATTCCTGTCTGCTGGCAGCCCCCAGTTGCCCACTGTAAAGGGATTGCTCTTCCTTCACAGCAGCAGGGCTGGATGCCAGTGCAAACACCATTGCACTTGAAGTTCCCCAGGCAACTGAGAACTCAAGGAGATCCCTCCCTGCCTCCTTGTTAAAGCATAGGAGAGAATGAGACATGCCTCATGCTAGCTGGCAGAGGAATAAGTAGCAGGAGTTAGGGAGGATAAGGATAAAAATATGTTAGGACTCCAGATTTAGGTTAAAGATTCTGAAAACAGAGTAACCCTTCAAGGTCTCCAGTTCTGAGCACATTTGAGGAGGGAGGTGAATAGCTGGGTATGTGATACAAGACCTAGACTGGAGCAAAATATGCACAGAAAATTTTAAAGTTAAAATGTATAAGAAAAACAATTTGAACTTTTGTCATTCTGTCTTGCCTAGCATAACAGGCCTGGTTAATACATGGGGGTTGCTTTAGGAGGACCATGTACTGCACCACCCCCCAAAGCAAAGGGCCTCCATGTATAAAATTACTTTACTAAGCTTGTTAAATTTATAAACTTGGTTCAGTGAACCCTACTGAAATTATCTGGCCCTCTGGTTATACAGAGAAAACTAAGTATGATCTCAAGTAAGAACAAGATTTAGGATACGACCAGCAGCTGTATAATTATTAAAGTTATCACAAAATTCTTCTATCTATACAAAGCATGAATTCCCATGACCTTTCATTCAACTTTTATTTGGACATAAATTTAAAAGCAATACTTCATACACATGAATATGTATATGTGTGTTTATCCTACTGCAACTCACCCTTTTCTATTTTTTTTTTCTTTTCCAGCCTCTGCCCCTGAATTGTACTTCTTTCTTTCTTCCAGAAATTAAGGTTGCAAGATTTAAAATCTGGGACATACTAAGATCCTTCCCTTGCCACTCAAGTTCATTTTTCAGTGGGAAGAACACTTTTCTTTCTTCTCCATCCATATTTCTAGTCCACTTTCACACTCAATTTCTAAATGGTAAAAGTTTGTATCATGTGGATCAAATCCACTGTGGAAAACTTATCTCCCAAATTATAGTTCACTGTATTTTTAACAAGCCACAACTGCCTGGCTTTGCAAAAACATCCACCCAGTCATTAAAAGTCTAAGGACTTGGAGCAAATCATACTTTTAGAAGGAATCTGGAGCCAGCTCAAGATGTGAGTAACAAAAAAAATAGGCATTGCTCTGGGTAGATTTGCAGTTGTAGGTTTCATTTTAGTCGACATGTCAAGGCTTCAACTCAGAATTTATCATGAAGCAGAGTAAAAAAGGAAGGAAACACAGGACTTGAAGGCTAAAGAATTTATGCTTTCTCAGTATTAGTTTTATCAAAGTGACAGGCAGGCAGTACTGTAAATAAACTGCTCAGTTTCCATTGTGCTCTTACCTGCAGGAATTCTCCCATCTGTAAGGAAAAGGTCACTGAATCCTTCCCCAAGAAGTCTGTCGATTGGAGACTCTCTCCCCAAATCATAATCACTGTCTCCAGCTTCACTATCACCCCGGCCACTGTCTTTCAAGCTGAATTTATCCATATCTTGCAGGGCATATCTATAAAGAGAATTGTGGAAAACTATATTATCTCAAGTATGTTATAGTCAATTTTTTATTTAAAAATACAAGTATGTATTTCCTGGTCCATGTACATTCTTATGTAGCAGAACGGTCTGGATTCTTACCTATAGCTTCTGGAATACTTGTTGCCTCGAAAACTTGGCCTTGGTTGATACTGGCCCTGGTGAAGCATTGAGAGAAGCTGAGAAACCTGCTAAAAAAAAAGGTGAAAAGACTGATTTCTTGAAATGAAAGCTCAAGCTCCTAGCTTTAAAACCACTAATTTGTTTCTCAGGTTTTTTTGTGGTTTAGTTTTTTCTCCTGTAAGATTTAATTAAATCAAATTCTTGCACATATACAGTGCAGTACAACAGACTGTTTGGTAGTGTCTGACACGGGAAACATCTGAAGACTGTACAGTGAGGAAGTTTACTGCTGTTCATTAGCTTTTGAACTCATAATAATTCCTTAACAAGTAAAACAAGCAATTAAACAGAGGTGGAATTTTGTTTTGGTTTAATATATTAGAATCAAGCCTTTACCATTCCAGGATCCTTATTCAAAACAAAACCACCTTGCTTTACCTGTAAAGAGTTACCAGGACACAGCTCTCATTTATTTAAGCCATGGCCCAGCATTCACAGTAAAAAGTGAGGCAAGGAGTCTCAAAATTTGAGACACAGTGATTATATTTTACAACAGCTGTACTCAAACTGTGTCAGAACCTTTTAGTTCTTCACCCCCATTAATAAAAGAGTTTCCTGGATTGTTTCTGAATATAAATACTCAGGCACTCTTTCTCAGCTGCAGCTGTACAGAGGGAGAGGGAAGGCAAGGAAGAAAGAGTGAACAGTTAACCAGTTCAGAGCACTATGCTCCACTCCATTGTTTTGACTTTACAGGGAAGAACCAAGGAATAATGCAATTAACAGTAGATTTAACTCTGTTCCCCAGGGTAATGGACTTTGTTGTTATTGGACTAAACTGAAAAGCTATGACATTGAAGAGAAATGCATGACATATTCCCATGAAGCATAGACCTGACTGCCTCTTGCTCTCACAGATTGCATTCAGGGGTATGTGTCTGCTCCCAAATGAGTGCCTGCATACATGGATGTACAAAACAAGATCTGGACCTTACCTCGACAGCTGGTGTAGCATGGGTGAGCTCAATGGAGAAATTTTCGGGCACATGATTCGAGGAGATGGTCACCAGGCTGTTCAGTGATTGGTGGCTGTGATGGCTCTGCCGGCTGCTCATTTGACCCCTCTCCAGGGCCGGGGATGCTGATGGCGAAGCTCTGTGGTGAGATCTGATGGGTAGAGTGCCATTAACCGTTGGCACCAGGGTTATGTCCCCTTTGTGGATCTGCCTGGAGGGACGTTTTGGATGGTGCTGGTAGGTTGATTCAGCCACACGACAGTTGTAAGACCTGGTGTCCTTTTTCTCTCGATTGCACCTCGTAGCAAAGATAACCATAATAACCAACAACACAGCACATATTGATCCTAAGGATATAATCGTTATCATAGAGATGTCCAGGGAGGGTTGGCTTACCAAAGTTGCTTCGGTGCTTGAAAATGAATAAACATGCTCCAAAATGGTACATTTCAGAAGAGCTTTAGTGCTAAGCTGTGGGCTGCCTTTATCCTGGACTATCACTAAAAACTCCCATTGTTTTGCTGGAATTGATTCAACACTCGCATTGATAGAGATGTCACAAGTTTGGGGATCCATAACAAAGATGCTGTTTTCCTTGTCAGCTGCTATGGAGCAGCTGAGTTCAGAGTTCATACCAGAGTCTCTGTCTGTAGCCCTTATCCTAGTGACAAGAAAGCCAATTTCAGCATCTTTAGGGATTGAGATTTCTGCTGTGCTGTTGTGTAGCGCCGGCCCCACAATGACAGGAGCATTATCGTTTTCATCAATGATGGTGAGTACAACCGTGGTGTTGCTAACGAGCTGCTGGCTCCCTCCATCCCTAGCTTGGACCACGAAGGCAATTTGATTTACTTCTTCATGATCAAAGGTCCGCAGGGCATAGATTGCCCCATTGGAGGGATCAATGGTCACATAGGTGGTTATAGAACTTCCCAAAACAGAGTTCTCCAAAATAGTGTATGTCACCTGCCCATTGTCACCTAGATCTGGGTCTGTGGCTGTGACTGATGTGATGTATGCTCCTGGGGAGTTATTTTCCAAGATAACAACTTCGTATCTGTTTGTCTGGAAGCGGGGTGGGTTGTCATTTTCATCACTGATTTGGATAGTAAAGTGTTTCACTGTGGAGAGACTTGGCATTCCCTTGTCCTCTGCTATTACAATCAAACTGTATTCAGATCTCTTTTCCCTATCTAGAGTGGAATTAGTCAAGATTAAATAGTTATTTTCATAAGTCTTTTGAAGTTTAAAGTGGCCATGCCCATGGAGCTTACAAACAATCTCTCCATTCACACCAGAGTCCTTGTCTTGCACTCTGACCAGGGCAACAAAGGTGTCCAGGGGTGACCCTTCAGAAATGTAAGCTACCTCTTCTCTCTCTGTGGACATCAGATTTAAGTTAATTTCTGGCTTGTTGTCATTCACATCCACAACTTTAATTATAATTTTGCAATGAGCTGGAATAGAATTTGGCCCCATATCCTGAGCCTGAGCATCAATTTCATAGGATTTGGTTACTTCATAGTCCACTTGCTTCAGCAGGGTCAAATGACCTTTTTCTGGGTCTATCCTAAAAGTTTCTATAATTTTGGCAGACACATGACTGCTAAAGGAGTACACAACCTTCCCATTGGCGCCCTCATCTGGATCAGTAGCATTGAGGTCTATGAGCAAAGTCCCAATGGGAGAGTTTTCCAAGAGCTGGATAATATATGCCTGCTGCTCAAACACAGGGCTGTTGTCATTGGAATCAGAAATGCTGATTTTCAGGAGGGATGACCCAGATCTCTGAGGCACCCCTTTGTCAGAGGCAGTGAGTTGGAGTTCATAACTTGACTGCAACTCGCGGTCCAGCTCTCTAACCACAACCAGCTCTGCATACTTAGCACCATCTGTCCTGGTTCTCACATCAATGCTAAAAAAATCATTTGCAGAAAGGGAATAAGTGTGAAGGGAGTTGTCTCCCACATCTGGATCAAAAGCACTGTCCAAAGGTATCCGAGTTCCTACAGCTGCACTCTCTGATATCTCAATAGGGATAAGAGCTCTGGAAAACTGCGGAGAGTTGTCATTAATATCCAGCACTTCAACTTCAACATGGAAAAGCTGCAGATGTTCAGTGGGCAGAGTGATCACATCAAACTCTATGGAGCAGTTCAAGTTTTTCTGGCACAGTTGTTCCCGATCAATTTTAGCTCCTATGCTGATTTCTCCATTATCCTCACGGACTACAAGCAAGGGAGAATTTCCCCTCTGCATTGCTCGAAACCGAACTGAGAAAGGGTTAGGCATTTTAAACAAAACATCAGCAACATCCTCCGATAGTCTTGCAATTACTGATCCAACCTTCTGCTCCTCATAAATCCTGTATTTCAAATTCTTGCCCAGCACAGCATTATTGCAAGATATTATGATCAGTGCAAAAATGAATAGAAAGTGCATTTTACCGCCGATTCGATACATTTGTAAGTTTTTGCAATCAATTTCTCCCAGTAAGTTAAAAAGCAATTATTTTGCCTTCCTTCGGTATATGAAACCCAGATCACATCAGGTCCTTTCCAACTTGAAAATGCCTTTTCTAGCCAGCCAAGTATTAATAACTTACAGATCAGAAAACTTTTTGCTATTTTTATACACACCGTGCCGGGACATCCAGATACAATCTGTAAGTAATCCTCGCTTTCTCATTTGACTCAGCGCTCCTCTTCCAGGTTGAGATGTTCGGGGGCAGCGTGCTCCTCTCCCGCCGTTAGCATCCAGGGACCGCCGGGAGCTGGCGAGATGGAGCTGCAGCCCGTCGTCCACTTCCTCTCCGCACTCTCCGCCGGACTGAACGCCCTCCCTCGCCGTCTCCAGCCTAAAATCCTCCGCAGTTTTACACCAAGTCCCCAGACAAAGCTTTTGCCCGGCGTGTGCTGAGCCCAGCGCAGCCAATCAGCCGGGGAGGGGAGGGGAAGGGAGGGGAAGGGAAGGGAGGGGGCCCGCAGCCCGGCGCGCCGGGGCGGGGGGACTGGGAGCGCGGGCGGGACCGGGGGCAAGCGGGGCGGCCTCTCCGCCAGCACCCGCTCTCCGCCAAGGTTGGGGGTTGGGGGGCAGAAATGACTAATAGGCAACTTTAAATCAACGTCTTTCCTTCCTGCCCTACGAATTTTCATGGCAGTTTCAAGAGGGGGGTTTGTGATTTTAATTCCTCCCCTTCCTGCCACGAGAAATGCGATCGCGCTCTATATTTACATACTTTTAGGTTCCTCCTTGTTTAACTCGCTGGGAGCTTTTAAGTGGGTTTGCTTAGTAAAAGAGCAGGGGGCGACGTTTTGCTATCCGTGCCGCAAGAGCGTCTTCTTGCTGCTCCTGCCCGGAGCCGAGCGAGAGCTGCTCCACTCCACGAAACCTGTCTTCCTTCTTCCCAAGTCAGGAACATTTTGCACTCTCCCAGCCCTCCCCGGCTGCATCTCGCAGCATCTCTGCCGTCAGCGCAGCTGCCTCTGCCCGAGCCCCGTTCCTCTGTGTATTCGTGTGTGCGATTGTCTCTGAGCTTTCTTATTTGCTGTTCTAGTGCTAATACTTCAGATGATCTTTTTCATCCTATTTGAAACAGCACTTCATGCTCCACCGTGACAATCTGTGCTAAGCACATGTTCTACATGCCAAGTGTTTTAAAGGAAAGGAAACCACAAGACAGCTTGTTTGGAAAATGACAAATTCCTCCTCTCTATGATGTTGCAGAAAACTATTTTCACTCCCACACATTTGCACAAAAAAATATAGTCTTATGTCTGAGTCGAGCATGTATTTTGTGCACACCAGAAATGTTACAGATCCATGCGTAAGCTTCAGGCTGCATTCAGGACATGAAAGATGATGCATTCTTCTCATTTTAAATTATCTATTTATGTGACTTCTACTTCCTTTTTACATGTTTTTATTATTTTATCCACAGGCTTGGTTTGTTTCTCTTTGTTTTACTGCTATCTTTGTCCATTTGTTTATTAGCATTGCCCATGAGGATACCATCACTCTTTTATTGCTCTTCTCCCTCTCTTATGTTCCCCCCACGGCATATCCAAAAATGTAGACTAAATCTCTTATTCGCCCAATTCACTTACTCTCAGCAGAGCTCAGCCAAAGTCACTAAGAAGGTTTTTGCTGAAAAAGAAAGCAGAGGAGGCTCAGTGTGAACTCTCCTTCTTTTTAAGCATTCAAAAGCATTTTATAAGCCATTGTCTCTTCTTTTTTTCTTCCACAAACTAGCACCGTGTGGCAAATTGTGCAGAATAGAAATGCCCATAATGAATGTATTTAGTACTGGGTCACGCTGATGAACATTCTGCCCCCATGAATAATACTGTTTTACAAGTTTGCAGCCCTTTCAAATTGCTGATCCCCAAACCCTATAGGCAAACTAAAAAAGCTAACACAAGCAACTGGAACTTTAGAAACCCATAGCCATCTGGCCTAAATCTCTAACAATCCAAGCCAATAATTATATCAATTCAGGCTTTAGTGAACCCCTTTGCAAACACCAAAAGAGCAAAGAAAGGAATTAGTGACCATTCTAAGTTCTGGTGGAGAGAATTCAAAGATAGCATAATTACATTAGTTCATGGACAGCTTTTTTTGCAGCTCTGATAAATCTTCCTAAAACATTTTTCCAAAGCACAAGTGTAAACTCTTTTCTGACAATAACTGGGCAAAGAGGTTCAATTAAATGCTGTTCTTAGTGTCAATAAAAAGAATTTTGTTGCTAAAAGAAGTCACCAACCCTTTACGTGGTGAGTACAGGAGATGAATAATTCATAGTAAAAGTAATTCCACTGCTTTAAAACTATTACGTATACTTTTAAAGGATAACGTGTTCTTCCAAGGAACTGTTTAGTACACTTATATATGCAGAACTTGCTTATGCAATTTTTATCACTTTCCAAATAGTAATTCTACTTTGTCACATCAGTCTTTCTCAGAGGCACACTCTATATTAATAGAGAGCAGGATACCTACAGATAGGAATTACAGCACCTCTTTTCTTTTTTTCCCTTTCTGAATTTATTTTTTATTTTACAACTTTACCAGTCATAATATGTGTCCTATTATCACTTAAGTCCACACTGTCTTGCAACTGACCACTTGCACTTTAATTGCTGATAAAATGTCATTGGCACAAGAGTCCTTACCTGAATTCTAAACTAAAGTAAGGAAAAAAATCTCAATTTTCTTTTTTTATTTTTTCATTTGACAAGCTGCAAGTGAGGAAGAACACATCTTGAGATTGTTTGCTTAGATGGAGCAATATTTCAGCATGTAGTTCTAAAAGTGATGCTTCTCTAGGGGTGCGTAGGAGCAATCACAGCACTCCCAAGGTTGCTATCTGCAACATCCAGTGAAAGAGTTCTGTCTGAAAGTCTCTTCAACTCCAGTCCACCTTTGACATGACAAACTTCCCTCACAAAGGAAAGGGAGAGTCCCATGTTCAGGCAGCAGATGCTTCTCAGTGAGCATGGTATTATGAGTGCAGTTAGGCACATGAGCGGAGTGCTGCTGGCCTCCTGGAGACTAATCTCAGTTATTCCCGCCTAAGACAGACCTATTTATTTACCACAGGGTTCTTCCCAAAACTTGACTCAATTCTTCACTGATGTTCCTAAGAAAAACAAATTCACTCTAAATTGCACCTTCATTTTCCTACAGTACTGCTTCAGAAACCACAGCTGCACAACAGATGAATTATTTTTCACTTAGCTGAAAGGAGGTTTATTTCTGGGATCGATACACTTTAAAGTCTGTCTTGTTACTCTGAGGAGTTTTACTGAGCTCTCAAGCCTATATTTTCTTCTAAAAGGTTGTGATTCCCTGGATGCACAATATATAAAAAATATATGCAAAAATTAGGTGAAAAAGAATTTTACTTTGAAGAACTATTTCGAGAAATAGTCCCTCAGCAAGGAGAGGAGAGAAAAAAATATTTTCTTAACAATGACAGAAACACCATAATATTAGCATTGTGCCATTTGGTTCATTCCCCTTCTCAAGACACATACACAAAAATGAGGTTTTATTCACTTCAGTATGATTTATTACCTTATGTTGCATTATGTTACAAAATGTCACATGAGCTATGCTCCAGTGCACAAGACATTGCAAAATAAAATTTGATTTGACACCTGTGCAATGAATTTGAAAGACAAGTCTTTCTAAGTCAGTAGTGTGTTTTAAAATAACATTTCTGTCACAATGAACAACAAAACCAAGGAGCTTCATCTCTCCATCTTGCTTATCTCCCTCTGCTTCTTTCTTTCTCTCTCCCTTTCTCTTCCTCCATTGCTCTTAAGCAAGCTTGTTTCCCAAAGTAAAACCAATATTTCCATCTGTTGCAGCATGAGTCCAGATTGAGTGATGAGTATCCTTGTTGGCAAATTACTGTTGCCATTTTATACTCACTCTTGGGCCCAAAAAGCTGATCAAAGATCAATATGATGCTGTTCTTTGGAGTGGGTGGAAGAAAGCTGACATTTCAGTCATTTTTTTGCATAGACAACCATATTACAGAACTCATCACAAATTAGTGCTGTATTTGTCCAATCTACTATCTCATCAGTCATGTTTATACCTGGTGTTCTTTTCAGAGCTGAGGGACATCAGAGGCTGACTTACTTTAAGAGATATTAAAGGCAGAAAAGACTATCAAAAATATGGCCTCTGCATCACAGTGTTCTAAGTTAAGAGCAAATACATAAGGCAGAGCACATTTTTTGATCTGTGGACATCAGTTACTTAGTTCACATGAAAAGGCAGTCAAAAATGGGGTCAGGAATCCTGGCAGAAAAATCAGAAAAGCGAAAAGTCCACATGATGTTATCAATCCTGACCTCCACGAAATCTGTATCTTAACTATGTCCATGTATACTTAAGCCTTACAGTAGTTCCTGCTGAAAATACCCTGGCTCAACAGTATCTGTTCCTGTCAGAGTACTGCCCCTGATCTGTGTAGTGCCCACCACGAGCTGTCTCAAAGGCCAGTCTGTTACCTCAGAGATATCCAGAAGACTTTTGGTAAAGGTAATAGGCATACCAGGAAAAAGTATTTTCCTGCCCCAACAAACAGCCAGTCAAAGCCCTGGAACAAAAGGCCAGGACTCAGAAGAAGGAGTAGACAAGGAAATTTAGTTCAGAGCCCTGACCTATAATTTTCACTTTTCCAACTTGCTTAAATAAAAGATCTGATGGGTCATTAAAATACATCAAAACACCAAATTCTATATACCTGCTGATGGGAGAGAAAGCTTTTTGAAAAGTGAGCTTAAAATTAGGTTTTACTTTATCATCAATCATTGTAGCAAAGGGCAGGGGATCATGTTTTCTGCTACATGAGTAAATTTCCAAGGCAGTTTTGCAATGCAGCATTGTGTACATAAATCATGAGTTAAACCCATACAGGTTCCATGCATGGTAAGTATCTAGATATTAAGTCTCTTTCTGCACCAATAAAACTTTTATTTCTCAAAGATTTACCAGGCGAAAAAGAGAAATATGCATAAGTCTTACAGTTTACTAGATCTCTCTTATAAACAAATGCCTGCAATATATCAGCAGACACTTTTGACTTTTTTTGAGGAATAGTTAATATGGCACAGTATACAGTGGAAATTCTATTGTTTGATCATTTTAATGCATTTGTCATTTTGTTTGGTTATTGCCTTGTAATGTATGAAGTAAAATGTCTCAAATTGATAACTGTTTACCCAAAACTGCCTTTAAGAGCAATACACATGCTTTAGCCAAAAGAGGGTTTGAGCATTAGGTATATTTGGTATATCTGGGAGAAGAGGCACCAGCCAGGACTGTAACACGCTTCTTTCCCACTGTACCTAAGCCAACAAATGTAATGCTGTGTGGCCCTGTTCCACTTTCTCACAAAGCCACCCAAACCCAGCTGTAGGCCCTGCTGTGTACAACAGATACAACCACCCATGTCCTAAGGCATAATTTTTTTCTTTCTTATCATCCCTGCAACTGAAATGCATATAATGCAGAGAGCCAAAGGCTTCAGAGAACAGTGGCCATAACCTTTGGTTCATGCAAAGTGGAACTCAAGGAACAAAGGTGCTCTTCCACCTCCTGGCCCCCAGTGGTGCAGCCACCATGGGGCTGAGGTGGTCACTACTGCAGGCAGAAACCTCAGACCTCTTTTTTCCCCGCAAGGAAGGCACCAGCAAGATCTGTGCTCTCAGCCCAAGGTGTGGTAATCAGTCCTACAAGGT
This sequence comes from Rhipidura dahli, assembly GCA_013399225.1. Lineage (NCBI taxonomy): Eukaryota > Metazoa > Chordata > Aves > Passeriformes > Rhipiduridae > Rhipidura > Rhipidura dahli. Next base: position 132,363 of record VXAC01006419.1, on the reverse strand, counting down.
AGTGTACTGGCACTGAATTTCCAACATCTGGTTTTATTCCAGATGTTAGCAAACTCATACACCGCATGCACTGGAGTTTGAAATACTTTACATGAATAAATTTGAAAGGATTTCTATGTCTTAAACTGCTGCTACTCTGTTTTGACAAATGTGTTGCTTTTGTATCCTGCAACACACTATCTAGGATGTGATGATACTTTCAAGGCCACGCTTTATAAAGAGCAGAAAGAAGCAGCTGCATTTGAGATACTTTTCTTTGCAGGAGTGGGGTTTCTGTAAACTAAAACATTTGAAGTTTGGTAAAGATGTGAATTTAGTCAGGGCTACAATATATAGTCTGTCAAATTACTGGCTCAGCCTAACGGAATTTTTTTTTAATGGAACTATAACATTCTCCCTTACCCCTGGGAGTTTAAAAAATGAGCATAATTGGTGTTTCCTGTGTCTTTTTAATAGAAAAAGCATGTGTTCAATCTTCCACTGACAGCCTAAGCCAACTGATCCAGATCCACTCATGTAACTTCTTCCAGCAGCTGCTAGTGACTAACATGCTCCAAGGATGTCAGTGTCTCTCAAGAAGGAAACAAGTCAATCATTTTCAGCACAGCCAGAGTTCAGCCATGTGCAGCCATGGTGGAGCCACAGATAACTTCAGAGTGTTTTAAGATGCTTTTGCCTTCTTCGCAGATATGGTGCTGGTGGATCTGCCAGCTTTAGGTTGATGGTTGGACTTGATGGTCTTAGAGGCCCTTTCCAACCTTAATGATTTTATGATTTTGATGTCGAGGATGATGGGGCACCAACCCAATGCCCAGAAAGGTTTTGAACAACTTCAGAGTTAGTTAAAAATGTGTCAAAGAGTGTGAGCCCCACAGGACTGCAAAACTGGACACAGAGTTTTGTGGCAGAAAAAGGACATTTCATCAGATATCTCCAGAAATAGCTGCTGCTGGGCAAATATTTCCTGGAAGGATCTAAACCTCTCTCTACTGCAGAATTTAGGAAACTTGCATTAAAAATGATTGTCTTTAAGGAACCCATAGTGGCCATTCTCTCTTCAAAACCTCAGGCACAATACACCACCCAGCCTGCTTTGTAAATAAAGAACAAATATTGTCTGGTTTATTTCACTGTAAATATTTATACAGTATTCCACATGGGTTTCTGCATTTTTTTTGTCTTGATTTTCCTGGGAAAAAAAAGAGGAAAACATTCTTCCTGCTCCAGTGTAATGGGAAAACACGTGAAAATTTAAACCTGCTGTAGGAAGCAGACACAGTGGGAGCTGTAATGGGAAAAAGGCAGGCATGCTCTTTCAGCAGAATATGTAATATATACCAAACATCTGGCTTCTCAAGTAAGTGGTTAACAGTGCTCAATGAAAATGTTTCTCTATAAATAATCAGATGTTCCTTTTTTTTTTTTTTTTTTTTTTGTTCAATAGCTGCAGTATGGTAAAACTAGGGCCATAAAGTCATTGCAAGAGATAGCAAACAACTTTTTTATCAATAGGTGCTTTTTTCCCTCCTCCTTTTTTTAACAATGGCTCTAGCAGGTGGCATGTGGCTGAGACTGGGTCTATCACTATCTCCAGGGTGCCAAGACGTCCCTCAAAGTTTCTGTAGGAGGAATTTGTTGGTGGGATTTGGATTGTAAAGGCACGTGAGCATCTGCTGCCTGCTTGATCTCATTACCATTGACACAATTAGCTCCTGCAGCTCTTGGCCAGGCAGCCAGAGCAAGGACTCAATTTTCTTGCCTCTCTGACAATGCTCATTATCATTCATCTGAACCTATGGGTTCCTCTGCCTCTGAGTCTGAGCAGGGGGCTGTGAAAACAAATCACACAGAGGAACACTCAGGGAAGGAAGAGCAAATTGAAATAATAGCTACAAACAGCCTAAAATCAACAGCCTTGTACACAGCACTGGTGATAAACTTTCATTTTTCATAATAGTTGCTCTTCTCCCTTCTGTGTAAGTTACTTCAGTCCTGAAAACCCCATTCTATGGATCTGTGCTAATGTATGTTTTCTGTAAGTAACTCATAACCTTTTAATAAGATTCAAGAGTATTGTGTGTAATAATATCACTATTACCCTTCTATATTCCCAAGCACTTGCTAAGTTCTGACAAACTTCTTTTTTTCTTTTTTTTTTATTAAAGATATGCAGAAAAAGTCCATTTTTCGACTTTGAGTTAATTTTAAAACAAGACTAAAAAGTAATATTTTTGCTCCTTATGGAAAGTAGGAGCTTCTGTTTATTTACATCTTCCTCTGGCTGTCACACTCTAAACAAAATGTTAACTCACATCTGCAGATAAAGGCTTCACATTCCTTTAAGTGTCCTCACCCCACATAAAACTGCAATTATTTTACCTTTCCTTACAATGGAAGCTGCATAATTCCTTCTTCCTGGCCTTATGTCCTTTTATTGCTACAAAAAACCCTTTGCCCATAAATGGAAGATTAGAGAAGTCACACATTTTTCAAATAAATCACTTGGCTAAAAACAGCGAGGAGGGAAATGAGGAAGAGGGAGAGAAATTAAACCAGTCTATTGCCTGGATATACATCAAGGATTTCTGTCTATGAACAAAGAAAACAGAAGGGCTTCAAGGTCTGAATCTGCAATAATCTTGTAGTTTTCAAATGTTGCATAGCTAATGATTTGTGACCTTGCTGGAGAATATTAGATTAAAGCAGAAATACTTTTACCACAACATGGCTTTCCTGAGATACAGCCTTTACTAGTCTTTGTAACACAGGAGAATGGAAAACATCACAGAGAGCTGGAGAGGAGGCAGGGGCATGACATTTGCTTTCAGATGTTTTTAAAACTCAAGGAAGTGTTATTGTTTCCATAAATCATTACTAGAGGTTTATTTTCCTCCCCCCTTGCTGTCTTGTTAGAGAAAACATAAGATGGGCTTTGGCTTCGCTCAGGGCTTAAAAGAAAAAACTGGGAGAATTTTAATGAGTTTTCCAAAATGATGACTGTCACAGTTTTAATCCCAAATTTCAGGCAGTACAGAAATTTTGCAAGCCTGGAGCCCTGAGGAGAAGAGGGACAAGGCTATCTTGCCCACTAATAATGTCCAGAGCCTGTGCTTGTTTACAGAACAGCCCCAATTCCCCAGGTTTTGTCATGGAAATGTGAATTCTGAAAGAAAAGTCTATTATGTCAAATTACAGATTATATTATACGGTTTTAAGTAATTGTTTGCTGACTGTTGTCATGCATATGTGGTTTGTTGGAAGATGATGTAATCATTGTGGCAAATTTCCACCAGCAAGAATCAGCCAGGGTGAACTCTGAAATCAGCTGCTGTGGGGGTTCACATCATGCAATTACTGGGTGAAAGACCAGCATGGACACCCTTCAAAGTTAATTTACACAGATCCATTTTAGAAGTAGAGCATTATGTCTCAACTGTATGAAATGTATTGTGAACATATTAGCATTCACAAAATTCAGTAGAAGCCCATTAGTTCAAATGAAAGAGCTCTCTTCTATTCGCACTCAAAAGTTTAACATCTTTATGGCCAGGAAAAAGATTTAAATGTATAGGAAATATAGCAAAAGTATGGGCTGGGTTTTTCTGGAACCATTTGAATAAAGTTTTCCTCTATCAGAAAGATTTTTGTTTCAAACATACATCAATTAAAAGAAATATGTAAGACTCTTCCAAAATAACCTTAACTTACTGGAATGCATTCTCTCACCAGTCTGTATAAATGTGGGTGCACCCACATATTTTCCTCAATTCTATGGTCCAAAACATCTGTGTCAGATCTTGGAACACTTCAGTATGATGTAATGAGGCAGCTGGCATTTCTTTTTCATAAATTCACTACACCAGTAAAGAATAATACTGTGGTGACTGGAACTAAGCATAACTCAATTATTTGCTTTCCAATTATAGTGTGGGGACTTTCCTTAAAAAAAATGTGTTATATATCTATTTGTATTTCTATGGATTTATGTATATATAAAATTTTAGAGAAACAAGTGCAGTAAAAAGAACTTGAAATCTATTTTAATAACCTGCATTTACAGCTTTCAAGTATTTATAATTGTTGTTTATGGGTGCTTTTCCTCAGGACATCCATGTTCTTAAGATATTGGTCTCCTGTTTTGTACTTCTGTAGACTTCTATCACAAAATGAAGCTACAAAGGTATTGGAGTGAAAGCACCTCTGGACCCAGGCCCAGAAGAAAGCCAAAGCACAAGGGTTGAATTAAAACCTTTGGATAAGCTGAGATACATGAAGTCCCACCAAAGGGAAATAGAAATATAGATTTTTAACTTTTAGTAGAAATAGATGCTAAGTGCTTTAAACATTGAAAAGCTGCAGCAAAGAGACCTTAAACACAGATTTTATTGCAGCTGTGTTATCCTTTCACAGAATTTCTTTAGACAAAATACAGATGGAACTATACTGTTCACATTTTTTAGATAGAGTGTTCACATAAACAGTAAGAGCTGATAGAAATTGTATACGCAAATCTGTGTAATACCTATGTAATACATGTGTAAGATCTACGACTATTAGAATTAGACCAGGATAGGTTAAGAAAAGAAAAACTAGAATTGTGTGTTAATTTTATTGGTCTATTAACAAATATAATCCACACTACTGTAAGAAAATAATTAGAATTAGAAGAAGAAGTTGTTTTCTGCTTGGTGTTTGCCTCCTACTGCTTCTGTTACTGTTTGGCCTTATAGTGTAACCCCTTCAAACTCTACCTTCAGAAAACTATGAGACTATGAATTAAAGAGTTTTAGGAGGACAGCAGCCTCTGCTGCTCTTTCACCCTCATCCAAAAGGAAGTGTATCATGTCAAAAGCTCAACACAAAGGAAATGCAGAATAAATCTAGCATCCCCATAAATGGGCATGACACATGGACAATTTCCATTAAAGAAGTTCAATAAATAGATAAAAAATAAATTGTAGAGTCTAAGTGGATTTGCTCTGTTACTATCAGGATTAAATGTTACACTAGTCAAGCTCCACTACAAAGCTTAGTGTTATTGCTAGGAGCTGTTCTTCCAGCCCTACTGTGTTGTTTAAACACCGATGTTTTAAATATATTTTTTTATCTTCTATAACATAGTTCAAGTATTATTTTTTTAGTTCCTTCGTAAAGAAATGGTTCAATAGTTAACAATAAAGATCTCTCACAATTTGTCACTTGAATTCTAAAAGCTATAAAACTAAGTGATAAATGCATATCTTTAGAAAACCTCCATGAGGGAAAACTCCCATGAGGGAGTTTGTTGTTAACTTTGTTTTATAATCACTTTAGACAAAACACTTGCACTGATTTTAAACCAATTAAATAATATGCAACCTGCCATACATGCTATATAAGCCATCAGCATGTATTTCCCCAGGCCTGTTTGAAAAGTAAACCTGGGTGCTTTCTTTTTCAGCTGTGCAAACCTTTATCTTAAGCAATTATTATTTTTCATTAGGGATCACTTTGGCTCATTTAGAGATGTCAAAGAACCGTTTCCTAAGATGGCTTGAACACCAGCTTTCATTTATGACTAATGAAGATAAACTCCAAAGTCTATGTTGATCTGAGCCTGAGAACGATGGAGTCTGTTGACTCAGATATCTACATGCAGCAATGAATTATAATTTCAGCCAAAGTACTGAATCCTGATGAAGTTTAAAGGTAGCTCCTAGATCATACAGACATCTCATACCTGCAGCTAATAATATTTTAAGAGTATAGCTTTGGAAGTTATAGTTTATACATCCACTTAACTAAGTTCTGATCTGATATCCTCTCAGGTAAAGCAGCATTCATGCACAAAAACAGTTGATCTGGTAGTTATACAGCAAAGTTCTGATTCCTAACTAGTACTTGAGAAGACATTCTCAGAGGTACTCCTTAAACTTCATTGCAGTTCATTAGTGCCTGACAGCTTGGGATGATTGGAGTTCATTGTGCCATTAGGGACCTCACTGGAAGTGAGTCTCATTCTTTGACTTTGGTCTGACTTCAGATTTAAAGGGCCATCTCTTTATTTACACAGAGTGAAATAAAAAACCTGGAAGCCACAGAAGGAACTACTGTGTTTCTGGTTTCCCTGGGTTGTATACATTAACAGAATGTCTGAATACCTGAATGTTTCTAAAGTCCACCTCTCCAAATATCTGCTATTGGGCCAAATTCTGCTATCACCTGGAAGCAGGCCAGGTGTCTCCTTTTGACAGGATTAAAAGAAGGAGATTTTATTTCCTTTCACTGGATGACTTCTGATGTGGGCCAATTCAATTTCTCTTTTGCCATAAACAAGTCTAACTGAACAGATCTCCCTTTTTTGTAAATTAATTCATTTCCTTGAAAGACAAAAAAAGTGTTGGCACTGTAGAAGCAATAACACACCTGAAAGAATATATATTTTTATAGAAAGAAAAAAGGAAAGAAACCCTGAACCTGTGTAAGCCCTACCATGAAAAAGAGACCAAACAGTCTGACCTCTGTTCTCAAGTGAGGGAGAGCCATAGTCTACTGATTCACACACTGATGAACTGAGAAGGACACTTTGGAGACATTTCCCTTCAAAAAATTTCTGGCCCTGCTCTCTGTTACTAGGTTTAATTTATGGTGCCCCAAAAGCACAACAGTGAAAGGGTTACTTCTTTTTTTAACAGGCATTCCACAATGGAGGAATTGTGAAATGAGTTGCATGGAGATGAGAGCCCTGGAGGTTGTTAGGTTTGTCAGGGTATGTATACACAAATAGTGAGAGAGAAAGGGGAGAGGGAGACCTCTTCTCTGACATCTCATCATTAGAATTTTGTAGAGCAACTAGCCTACTGTAAAATCAATTTGCAAAATTGAATCATTTTATCATGAAAGCGTGGTGTACTTCAAATCAAATGCCCACACTGCCTATTTAAAGCAAGGATCATGACTACCCCAAGAGGAAAAAAAGTAAAAATCAGTCTTGAACTAACATTACATAAAAATAAATTTACATTTCAGTCCAATAAAGCCAACCTGATTTTGCTAACAGAGAACTCCTATTGTGTTATCTTTGTCCCATTCTTCCCAATAAAAATTTGCCCAATCAGTTACTTTTTGTTGAAAACTGAAGAAACTACTGCTTTATAGCAGTTTTCAATTCTCAGGCTCCCAGTTGGCACATCTACCTTACTACATGGCTGACCCTGTGTTATTATGCAAAACTGCTCTCTCAGTATTCTTACCACTTATTACAATAGCAAGGTACTGATGAGAATATTGAAGCCTGGAAATATGCAGCCCTAAGGTTTTCCCTCAGTTCTAAGTCTGTTCCCAGATGGGGACTTGCTTCTGAATGCTGTGTGCTATAAATGCAAGTGGATATGATCTGATACAGCTCCCAAAATTGATGGTTGAGTCAGTTCTTTCAACTTTATCAACTTAATACTTAGGTGCCTGATGCACTTAATTACCATTAAACAATCACAGAAAATTATCCTTAAAATATCTGTTTCTGTAACTAAACAAACTGAGAAAGAAATAGGATTAAATTCCTTTGTTTGTTTTACTGTTTGTGCTGGTTAAAAAGGCCCTAAGACAGAATATCTTTCACAATTAATTAGACTTTTATTTCCATCCAGTGTGAATTTTCACATATCCATTTAAGTACAAAAAATTCAGACCATTCTCTTAACCAAACTCTTTAGCTAAATTACTTCAGTGAATGACAGCCAGTTATGTGACTTACAGGGATGTTATGCTACACAAATGCTGTGAGCAGTAACAAAGAATACCTACAAAGCTAGGTATGGACATCTAACTTGAATGGAAAATCCCTAGGATAAATACACACATCAGTGTTTTCTTTGAGATTTAAGGAAAAAAATATTTCCTTTTCCCATGGTTATCCCTGTATTTGATGTAGATGCCTTAAGCTATTTTTTGTTCTGTCAGAGGAATTGCTTTTGCTGCTGCTCTACTGGTCATTGTGACATGTTTTCTGAGTCATAAAAGTATTATATATGCGTAGATATACATATATATGCACACACACATCTTTCTAAAATTAAGTACATTCTTGACTGTGCCAACAGAACTACATTCATTCAAAGTGGGTGCCACATTTGGATCTTTCTCCCTTTAATTTTTTTTAGTACAAAGAGGAGTAGATCCTTTGTTAAAAAAAAAAAAAAAAAAAAAAAAAAAAAAAAAAAAAAGAGGANAAAAAAAAAGAGGTGATTTCCATATAGGACTTTATCAAGTCTAAAACTTTGATTTTGGCATCACATTTCATGGGAAGTGAAGAGAGAATGGAAAACTGCAGTGCTGTTGTGTCTTTACAACTACACGGGGAATTTGCCATGCTCTGAATTCAGTTCCTTTTTCAGGACTAGGTGACAGGCAAATATAATCCTCAGAGAAGGAGCAAAACACAATACACAAGACATAACAAAGGTATTGAGAAGGGATGTCAAGTTTCATGCACACAGGAGCAGGACAGTTCCACTGATGACAAGGCCCACATGCTGAGAGCCAGGACAGGTGGAGCTCCTTAACTCCCATCCAAGTTACAAAGGTTTTAAGCAGGAAAGACCAAGATTTGAGCAGCGAAGCACTTAGGAAGAGTCCACAGATCAAGGAAATATTTTGTTTGAAAGCTTTGTTTTGTGGGATAGCAAAGAGAAAGGGAAAAGGAAATGGAAAGGGAAGAGGAAGGTCAAGGGGAAAGAAAGTTTATCCAGTCTACATGTATTTTGTCAACAGTATGAAATTCTTCAAAAGATTAAAGAATCCACGACTTGGAGGTGCAATCTAATATGAACAATGTCACATTTCTTGTACAGAGGCCTGCCTATGGTATACAAATTATGTGTAGAATGCATCAAGGTTCACCTTACATTTTATGTTTCTATATGTGCATATATACAAAAGAATAAAATCTGTCTTTCTAGTGGGCAACGTATCAGGTCTGTAGAAACGATGAGTAAAGTCATAAGGTTTAGATATTGGAAGAAATACAGTTGCTTAAATGTTTTAGTATGGAATTTAGTTTTGTTCAGAAAATTTTAGAACAATAATAGTAGCATTAAAAAAATCAGACTTGATAAGTCAGCCTTTTTAAAAAGTATGTATCATTAAAATAGTCCTGAATCACTGGATTTAAGAGCAATAGAAAATCCAGACACAAGTTTTAATTAGAGCAAATTAAGATGCAAATGGAAATAAACACCACAGTGTGGAAATAACCTTAATGCCAAGACTACTCAAAATCTGACTGAACCAAACAAGTACAAATGATAAGGAGAAATGAGGAACATTCAATATTTAGCAACAGTAGTCAATTCCCAATTCTTTAGTACACATAATGGTTAAACCTAGTAATGGGCAGATGTTTTATAAAGATTATACTGCTTGGAGAAAAAAATCATCAAATAGCCCAAAGTCTTCCTGGCCAGCCTGATGTTTGTCTTCAGACTGACCCACTGGAGAAAACCCTGTTATTTAAATACCAGCTCGATCTTTGTACCTCAATTATAATAACTGATTACTTCTAAAGTTTAAAAAGAGATTCTTATCTTTCATTTATAAAGCTTTAGTTTTGTAAAAATCTATCATTTATACTCCAGGTCAATTCCAAGAAACATTATCATTATTATTCAAAACTAGCTCCCATGACAGTTTGTGCTGCCCAGGTACTCATAAGCCTCGCAGTGGCACTTCCATGGCCTTTTACAAAGTCTGCTTTTTTCCTACCTTTATTTTTGCAAAGCCTAATAGAACATGACCCAGTTTTTCTATGTACAGGCATGTATTTAACCTCAAGGAATAAGCTGCCTGAAATAAAAACACCCTGCACATCTCCTTGGCAAAATATGACTTCACTTGCCAGGAACCCAGTTGGGCTCCAGTGGTGAAGAGGGATTCAAACATCTCTCAATTTCAGACATTTGTAAGGACCCATTTACACAGAAGTCACATACACATATTTTTACCATAATTTTGAGACTCACCTTTCCAATGACTCCTTATTGATCCTAAAGAAAGGTGTCTGACCTTTGCTCCTATATGGATGAGATGAATGGTAGATTAAAAAGCAATCATTTCCTCCGAGAAAAGTATACAGGGAGAACTTAGGGATTTGAAGATTTTCTTTTACACTCTATGNTAATAATAATAATAATAATACATAATTTGTTTCATTATATAAGAACCATTATATTGGCCTGATAATTACAATCATTTTAATTTTACTAATGCAAACTCCTGATACAGGTGCTTATCTGAATCTCTGTTATTTCTGAACATTGCACACTCTTCATCACCTAAATTACACTGATTTTTTGCTTCTGCAATTGTAAAGACTGGCTAAAAAGAAGATAATCCTTCTTCACCCTTTTTGTAGATATGTAAATATGAGTACATGTATACACATACACACACATATAGTCAGCATTATACTTAAATGAATTTTGTTAATAATTACATTTGCAAGTTACAATGAAGCCAATGAAGTTACAATT